>OZ023317.1:54304791-54412291 GCA_964007375.1 Ophion obscuratus
AGAGAGAGAGAGAGAGAGAGAGAGAGAGAGAGAGAGAGAGCATGTGCAATATACGACGCACATATAGAACATAATTTTATATGTAATGAATATAATAATATGAAGGGGTTAGGCCACAGTAACGGGTATAAAATTATGTGCGAATTTAACATTTTTTTGCGTATGAAAAAGTGATTTACTCATAAAATTAATTACACAACTATTAAGGGCGGGGTAAAGTTAATTCGGCGAAAAAAAGGCATGTTTTTAAGATTTTTTTTTTTTGCGTAACGAATAGTGTTCGTTTATTGAAAAATTTACATATAATAAAGTAACATTTGAACAACATTCTCCTAAATTTGCATTGCATAATATTCAAAATTGAGCGAGTGAAAATTAAACCCCGGAGGCGCCTCGAAAAAAAGTTGGTTTGCGGTGTGCACCATAACTCGCAACAGAATCATCTGAAACAAAAAAATCAAAATGCATTTGTTAAAGGAGATGTTTCTCGAGGTAATGACGGGAGGATTTTTTTTTTTTTCGATTTTTCGATTTTTCGTAGCATTTGGGAGCCAAAAACCCGATTTTCGCTAAAAAAAAATCGGCTAATTTGTTGTTGAAAAATTAGTAATTATTAAAAAAAAAAAAAAAAAAGCTCTCGACAATACCTGGTGAATTATGTGAAGAAGTACTGTGCAAAATTTTAAAGCGATTGGTCCAGTAGATTTTGAGTTATCGTGCACACGGACTTCAAATATGACAAGTCTCAGAAAAACGGTTTGAAAAACGCAGAAGAGTTTGGTCGCTTAGCGCTCATTGCACATAACTTTGAGAACACTTCTCGATTGCATAAAAATCTGAGAAAATTCATGCATATTAAAGGTACTCAATAGATTAATTTTGCATAATAATAATTCCAAAATGATGAAAAAAAAAATTAGTCAACAAATTTCCCCGCAACCCAATTTTTTTTCGTCGTTCGTTCATTTTTCTGAATACGTATGAATTTTTTCAGATTTTTCAATTATCTTTGAATTTTTAGAAATTCAAAATAAAACTCGATAATTTTCTTATACTCAGTCAAAGTCGTCGATGCCAGGTCCGTAGAGCAAAAGGCTTCCATCAAGATGATCGAGAGCATCTTCTTGCGTTTGTCTACGCAAAACTGTACAGACTAATGTGTATACTAATATACACCATGCCCCGAATATACATTCGGGGTCGAAAAATACAATAGCGCGCCGCGCAGCTGCCGCCCAGGTATAAAACCCGGCATGGAGCAATAGACGCTCAAATACTCATAACTTCGTCAATTTTACTCCGATCGACTTGAAATTTTAACACAATATTCTTGATATATTATGCATTCATTTAAAAAATTTAAAAAAAATGAAAAAAAATGTAATACTTTACCCCGCCCTTAAGTATAAATATCAAGCTGTTAGAAAAAATACATATATATATATTTTTTTTAATGTACAAAATGGCCGGCTACTAATATTTTTTATCTTTTTTTAGGCGCTCCGCGGCGTGACATTCAGCATCCACAATTTTGTACCTGGAACAAAAAACAAAAATTCTCGTCAATTTACATTGGAATACCTAGAGAAGTACGTACGGAAATTAAAAAATATTTCCGTACTTTGTTTGTATTGTTTTATTCAAAAGTTGTAGGTATTTGAACTTAAGAAATGAATTTTCAGTGAAAAATTTCGTTATAACTACTCATAAAACGCAAAGTTTTCAATCAATCAGAAATTCCGTACGTACTTCTCCGCGAAATGCAATTAGGAACATAACTTTTGAATTTTAAGTTTTTTTTTTAAATCGAGTGAAAATTGTTGAAGTTATGTGTCAGGCCAATTGGAAAAAAGAAGTTTCGAGAAGATTCGAGTAGTCGGCCATTTTGTACATCGAAAAAAAATATATATATTTTCTAACAGCTTGATATTCATACTAAATAGACGTGTAATTAATTTTATGAGTAAATCACTTTTTTTATACGAAAAAAAATGTTAAATTCGCACTAGATTTTATACCCGTTACTGTGGCCTTAATACCTTCAGCAGGTTCTTTCCCCATTTTAACGGGTCACCGTTTGTTATCGCTCTAATTTCGTCTAGTAAGCAATTTTTTGGCCACCTTGTCTCCTCCATTCTCATCACTTCTCTAATATATCTCAACGCTCCTTCCTTCACCACATATTCCATAGTAAGCACTCCTAGTTCTCTCGTCCGTATACAGGGTGTCCCAAAACTCAACGATAATCTGAGACCGGATGAAAGGCCAAGTTATACCAGTTCTGGGAAAAATAAAAATAAATCCATATCACTCAGTTCAGCGATAATAGACATTTAAAAAAAAAAGTTGAAATTCGACACCCTTGGTCGCATTTTCAAGTCCTGTGATCACCAATGTCACAATTTCGCTGTGATTTTTTTAATTTCGTGATCTTCATTAACGATACTATTAATCGCAACTACAAATTAATGCAAAAAACATTGTTAATTTAATAAAATAAGTTAAGTTTTAGTGAGTCATGGTTTACAAAAATATTGTTACTTAACTTTGACACTTCATTTTGAAAAAAAATGTACTACACTACCCTTGGCAAGTTATTTCAAAAGATGGCGCATTTAATCAAGATTTCAAAATGGTGCAACACTTGCCACTTTTCTTGCCATTAAACATTTTATTTCTTATTTTTTTCAAATTAAGCTCATTTTGAACAACTCAACATTAGGAATTTTTGTTACTCAAATTTGTTATTTTTTGTTTCTGGTCTGAAATAAAATTATTATTTTTAGTAAAGAGGTAATTGAGTCAGTTAATAACCAATTTTTATTGTAAAAAACATGTTTTTTACAATAAAAATTGGTTATTAACTGACTCAATTACCTCTTTACTAAAAATAATAATTTTTACAATTTTTTAGTAAAATTTTTATTTTTACAATTTTTACAATTTTTACAATTTTTAGTAAAATTTTTATTTTTACAATTTTATAGTAAAATAATTTTTACAATTTTTATTGTAAAAAACATATGTTTTTTACAATAAAAATTGGTTATTAACTGACTCAATTACCTCTTTACTAAAAATAATAATTTTTCAGTTTATTTTCAGTTAATAACCAAAATAACCAGTTAATAACCAATTTTTATTGTATTTTTTTTTGTATTGTATTGTGAAAAACATATGTTTTTTACAATAAAAATTTGTTATTAACTGAGTCAATTACCTCTTTACTAAAAATAATAATTTTATTTCAGACCAGAAACAAAAAATAACAAATTTTAGTAACAAAAATTCCTAGTGTTGAGTTGTTCAAAATGAGCTCAATTTGAAAAAAATAAGAAATAAAATTTTTAATGGCAAGAAAAGTGGCAAGTGTTGCACCATATTGCAATCTTGATTAAATGCGCCATCTTTTGAAATAACTTGCCAAGGGTAGTGTAGTACATTTTTTTTTCAAAATGAAGTGTCAAAGTTAAGTAACAATATTTTTGTGAACCATGACTCACTAAAACTTAACTTATTTTATTAAATTAACAATGTTTTTTGCATTAATTTGTAGTTGCGATTAATCGTATCGTTAATGAAGATCACGAAATTAAAGAAATCACAGCGAAATTGTGACATTGGTGATCATAGGACTTGAAAATGCGACCAAGGGTGTCGAATTTCAACTTTTTTTTTTCAAATGTCTATTATCGCTGAACTGAGTGATATCGATTTTGTTTTATTTTTCCCAGAACTGGTATAACCTGGCCTTTCATCCGGTCTCAGATTATCGTTGAGTTTTGGGACACCCTGTATAATTTGGCGTCGTTCTGTCCACCCCTAACGACATCTTACAATACCTGCTCGGTATTTTTTCAAATACGCTTATTTCTCCCATTCCCCCATATCTCCACTCCATAAATTGCTTCTGCTTTTACTATTGAGTCTAATAAATAGAGTCTCACCTCCAATTTCTTTTAAGGTGCTATACCAGTGTGAACGCTGAAAATTTGGGTGATTTTCGGGAATTTTTTTTTAAGAAAAGTAAATGTTTCGGAAAATTGAGAATATATTTGGGTATATTTGACCTATATTACATAATTTTTTCATAAATAAATATTGAGGTCCAAGCGACTTATGCGCTTCCTTCAGAGGCGCAAAAAAAAGTACCTCGACTGCTGACACGATTCCGGTCGATTGAGTAGCTGAAACCGAAAAAGGAAAAAATGTCGTTAAACTGGAAGGTATTTCCTGTGCAATGACGTAGGATTTTCGAAAAATATCAAAATCTAACAAAATGGCGTAGTTATGAAAAACGTCTGTTTTCTTGCCTATAAAATGGTCGTTTTTTTGTTTCAATGACAAATCGTCAATTTTCATCCAATCAAAAATATCCTACGTCATTGCAGAGTAAATATATTCAAGAGTGCTCAGTTCAAATTTCAAGTCAATCGGATAATTGCTCTTTGAGTTACAATGTCAGCAAATTTGAAAAATCTCATTTCAAGAAAAACGTGTTTAAACATTCAACTATCGATTTTTGCGAGATAAAATTATATTGATATAAATGATAATGATATTCTTAAAAGTATAAACTGTCGAAAAAGGCAACAAAAAAAGTCGATTTTTTTAAAGTGTCACACCCCTTAATTCGCCGCTAATCATCTTGTCCTAATCATTTTCGATGTGTATACTATTTCCCCATGTTTATATTCCTTGCAGTATGTTGATGGATCGATTTTGCTACAATCGTATTGAATTTCTAATTCAATTTTAATTTCTATGCCTTTTTCTATTTTTCTTTCCAGCTCCTCTACAATTTTAGTAAATACCTCGCAGCAGTTTTTCATATTTCAACTTCCATTCCCCTGCACCTTCGCCGAATATAGTTTGAGGTATTTCTGCTAAGTCCCATGGCCATTTTAACATACCTTGGTTGACACTTTCCCACCTGTTTCCTTATATTGGGTTGGTAAGAAAGTCTTGCGACACACAACATGAGTAAAATATAAAAACATTTTATTTTAACAGTAAACAATTATTCAGTAATGTATGCTCCCTCCGTATCTACAACTCGTGCCCAACGCTCTGGTAGACTTTGCACGCCTGCACTCCAGAATTCTTTGGGTCGTGAATTGAAGAAGTCGACCGGTGTATTTTTGAGATCCGCGACATCATCAAATTTTTTATCCTGTAAATAATTCTTTAAAGCTCGAAACAGATGGTAGTCGGTAGGTGCTAGGTCTGGTGAATACGGTGGATGCGGTAGAAATTCCCATCCCAGCTGCGAAATAGATTGTTGTGTCATCTTAGCTACGTGGGGTCGAGCATTGTCGTGGAGAAGCCGAACTTGGAGACGTTTACGCCTTTTTTGTTTGATAATTTCAGCCAGCTTTTGCAGTTGTGCAGAGTAAGTATTTGCATTTATCGTGGTGTTGGATGGGAGCAGTTCGTAATATAGCATGCCCTCAGAATCCCACCAACAACAGAGTAAAACTCTCTTCACTTCACGGGGCAGCTTAGGGGTCGGATCTGGTTTTTCTCCTTTCGGTAGCCATTGTCGCTTACGTGTGTAGTTAACATAAAGCACCCAGCTTTCATCTCCAGTGACTATTTCTTGAAGAAAATCCTTTCTGTGTGGACGTTGCAGGAGTGAAAGATAGATGGACATGCGTGTCGCTTTGTTTGATTCGCTGAGATCGTGTGGTATCCAAGAAGAAACAACTTTTCTGTATCCGAGATTTTGTAAATGTTGGAGAATCGTGGGATGGCTACAGCCGAGTTTGTAAGCTAATTCCCGTGACGACGTATTAGGCTTTGCCTTTGTAAGTGCTCGTAGTTCTTCATCGTCAACAGTTGATTTCCTGCCGGACCTAGGTTTCTCTTCAAAAGATGTATCCCCAAAACGGAAACGCTGGTACCAACGGGATATCGTTGAATGATGAACTACGTTGGCCTTGAACACACTACACATATTAGCGGCTGCGGTTCTTGCAGAACGCCCTTGTAAAAATTCGTAATATGCAATCGATCGAAGTGCACTATGATCCATCTTCGCTCGTACTGTCTGCGCGGAACAACTGACTCGCTTATATACCCTACGGCATGGAAGGTACGGAAGGAAGGACTAGTCTTGAATATACTACTCTCGAATGTTGTAGAACTTCGTTAGAAGAAAACATTTTAATCGAAAGGAAAGTGTCGCAAGACTTTCTTACCAACCCAATAATACGAAAGTATATATACACGTATACGTTCAAAACAAACGTTTCACAATTTCAAGGAACAAAAATGGAGGCTTTATTTGTTTTTTACCTGATGGCAATTTTCATGGTTATTTTTAAGGTCAACTTGAGTTTTCTAAATAGGAACCAATATTCTTAATTTCAGAATAACCTTGGCGGAACACAATGGGTAACCTGTTTTTGAAACTTTTCGATTCGACTTGAATTTTTAAAGATATTTTCAACGGTTAACCAAATTGCCCCCAACTAAATATATTAGCGATATATTTGGTTGAATATTCAAAATATCTTAAACAATTGAAGACGAACAAAAAAGTTTCACACAAAAGTTACCTTTTTTATTACGACGAAAATGATTCCGAAATTAAGGATATTGGTTCCCGTTTGAAAAACCAAAGTTGACGTTGCAACAACCTTGAAAATAGTCAGCAAATAATACATTACCAATACCATAATTTTCGTACCCCAAAACATAAAAATTAGCCTCGAAGTATATTCTTTTGTCACATCCGGAAGGGATGAGAGCATAATACTTTTGTTTCCCTCTTTGTTGCCTACGCCTAGCGCAATAGCACGGGATGAGGGTAAAAAGGGGTAGTGCGTGGGAAAGAGTAGAATCAAGGAATTGACACGATATTTCGGTATTGAGGGATAATTCGACAGACTTGGTGTAAGATTGACACTATGTTATTTATCATAAGAGTATTAAACGGTTTAAAGCGATCAGGCTTATGATAAATGATACAGAAAAGAAAAAGGTATGGTTAGCTTACATTGGTTGTGTTTGACGCTCGGTCGCTCGCTCGCTCGCTTGCGTGGATGTTTGTTATCGCTCGCGTTACAAGGGCCTTCGCTCTTGGCCTGGTGCGCTCGCTGGTACAATTGCTGGTAAGACTCTCGCAGTATTTTACGCTGGACGTGTGTATACTCGACGTGTTTACTACGATGGGCACTACGCGTAGATAGAAATATGAACGGCGCGCAAGTTCGATGAATTGAGATTGACAATCGCGGACCGATGATAGAAGTTATACAAGTGTAAAATAAAACTTTTGTGACGCGAAAAATGAAGACGGTTCGTATGAAGGATAATCGGAGATATTCATTAGGCTTTTGGGTTAAGACTTGATATAAGGAGTGATTGGGTTGACGCGAATATTGGTTTCCGGAAGACTAAGTTCTGAATTTGATGAAGATTGTCGGGAGACAGGGATTGAGACTCGATTGAAGAATTTGATTTGATGGTGGTTGACGGGAGAGACTGGCTTCAGGAAGAAAGTCTTTCTTGATATGAAAATTAGGAGAGGTTCAGTGGTGGGAGAAGGAACTTTAGGGAGAGTGTGGTCTTGGTCATCTAGTTCTTTAGGGATTGGACCATTGGTCGTGAAGATATCGGTTGATTAGCGTGATTGGTCGCGGTATGGTGTGTGAATACGTTGCAGAATCGTGAGGCACGTGCATGGCCTTATTTCAGGGCATCGGTTTTGACTAATATGCGTATGAAGAGAAGGAGACCTTTGTCTCGTGTTTCGACGAAAAAGCGCATGGGATATAGAGTTCGATATCGGAGACCTAAGCATTCGCATGGTTTGTGTTATGTCAATTTACGGCTATGGTGACTTCTCATGTCGAGAGGTTTGTATATCGGACCACGCTGCGAGACCGGATGTCTTATTATTTAGTCGGAGTTACAAGATCGTCGGAGCCGCTAGTCTTATGTTATGTTTAAATAATCTAGAGTCGGGGCTTCTCTTGGTCAATATGCGTGGGGACGGCGGAGTTTTTGGGGTCGAGTTGATGGTTGGTTTTTCATTCGACAGCTCTTCTTGGAATATGCGCCTGTTATCGTGTTCTTGTTGACAACCAATGGGATAGGAAACGTCGATTACTGTGGGCGTCGTGGCTATCGTGTATATATCGCTATAGGTTGAATATGCGTGCGAAACGTACGCACGTTCCTTTTTTACGTTGTTACGCGTCTTATTCTTAGATTTGTACATGTATAATAAGCTTATAACGGCAAATGAGGATATTGGGAATAACCGAGAGAAGGCATATTCGCTAGGATGTAACACTTTTTCCTAAAGTGCATAACCTCGAGATATTTTGCTGTGCCGAATTGAACCCCGTCTATCTAAAAGTGACATTTTACTATATTTCCATACAATGTTATTGAAAAGCTATTAGACCAAGTGAACTTCGTACAGGTAAGTTACCACTTTCGGAATTAAACAAAATTTGATTTATGAAAGTATATTTTATTTAAAAAATTTGAACGAAATTGTATAAAATTAATGAAATTATTTTTTTTTGCCCATACATCAAAGTGATTATATAAAACGTATTAAGATATTCCTTTCACGAACCCGAATTTTTGACAATTAACTGATTTTCGTCCATAATCAAGTTAAAAATACATCCCAGTATATTGGCGAAAATTACGACTCGAAAAATCGTCTCATTTATACGGCGCTATATGGAGATGACAGGCTGGTCACATTTTTATCTAATCATTTATACACTAAATAACCCTAGACGCCTGATATAAACTGTTCACGCGTGTAAAAAAAAACTAAAAATTCCGTAACGACAATAAAAACAAGGGGTCACCGAATGTTTAAATATCAATGATATTATTTAGAAAAATGTGATTGGCGGAAGAATTTTCGTAGCCCCGACTTTTCAGAGAAAATGTAAAATTTTTTATTCCAGTTTGTCGTTGGGTATGATAATTGATTGTGAATTATTTTTATTAGGCCCTACTTAATTTAACCAATCCCTGATGGAAATCCGCTTATTGGAATTCGACAAATAATGTTGAAATCTTTTTAAAAGTGTCAGAAACTGTGAAAATGAATAGATTCTAACATAATTTGATGGAATCGTACATATTTTGATAGATTCTGTCGGAAATAATCTATGAAAATCGGACAGAACCTCACATATTATGTTAACTTTACGGAATGTCATAAAATCACAGAATTCGATACTTTCTGTCATCTTTTTGTCAGAAAATGTCATCTTTTAACAAAAAATGATAAAATTAATTTTCCATTTTTTGAGATATTGTTGCATCGAAAAGAATGACAGAAAATGTCAAAAAATGATAGAAAACGATAATTTTTATCATAATTTGTTGTCACATTTTTGTTGAATTCTGACAGATTTCAGCTGTCATTAAATCACAGAGTTTGATACTTTCTGTCATCTTTATGTCGGAAAATGTCATCTTTTAACAAAAAATGATAAATAAGTTTTCCATTTTTTGACATATTGTTGCATCGAAAAAAATGACAGAAAATGTCAAAAAATGATAGAAAACGATAATTTTTATCATAATTTGTTGTCACATTTTTGTTGAATTCTGACAGATTTCAGCTGTCATTAAATTACAGAATTTGATACTTTCTGTCATCTTTATGTCGGAAAATGTCATGTTTTAACAAAAAATGATAAATCAGTTTTCCATTTTTTGACAAATTGTTGCATCGAAAAAAATGACAGAAAATGTCAAAAAATGATAGAAAACGATAATTTTTATCATAATTTGTTGTCACATTTTTATTGAATTTTAACAGATTTCAGCTGACAGAATTTTGACAATTTATTATCAGAATCGATAATTAAATGTCAAAATTCATCAGAATATATCATATATTTATAATGCAAAATGTCAAAAGTTAACAAGTTCGGTCATTATATGACAAAAAATAAAAAAGAATGATATAATTTGACAGATTCGGTCATAATATTTCATGAATGTTAAAGAATTTCATTTCATTCCATTAAATAATGACATTTAATGACGAAAATCTCACAAAAAATAAGAAAGAATGATATAATTTGAAATATTCGGTCATAATATTTTATAAATGTTGAAGAATTCCATTATATTCCATAAAAAAATGACATTTAATGACGAAAATCTCACATAAAATGGAAAACTCTTACGACATTATATGACATATTATGTAAGATTCTGACAGAAATTACTGAATTATAACATTACTTTTCTGATAAAATATGACAGATTCTGTAAAGCATGTTCCAATTTCCGGTCAGAAATCATGAACTTCTCACAGAAAATGTCAAATCTCGAAATAATATGACAGATTCTGTCGTATAAATGACATATTCTGACATTATTTCTCATTGAAAGTTGACGGAATATTATCAAATCTGACATTTTTTGTTAAAATCTGACGAATTCCAATAAGCGGATTTCCATCAGGGTATCGATGCGACTTTTCCATTTCGCATGACTCCGTCGATAAGTACCAACAGCTGATCCCTCGCTGATTATTATACTTATGAATGGACACGCCGCGTTCGCCGCACCAAACTTTTGACAGTACGCTCCCGTCTCCCGTCAATACGCCACACGTCGCTTTATTTTCCACGCAAAAGTTCCATTGGTGCATGATAATCTATGAATTTAGGCGTATTCAACAGAGTCAATCTCAAGGTAAACAAAGCAAAAGGCGACAAGATTTATCGTCCCGCATGGCGTTCGTTGGGATTTATATTGCTCCGTGTGCATGGCGATACGATAAGGCCAGTCTCGAGTTCGCGCAAGCGAATTAATGCGTATTATTTCCCTCAATCGAAATGCATTCTAACCTCAATTACGCGCGCGGTCGCGTTTTTCTACGATACCGCTAATCACTCGTGGCTATTGTCATTTTTATTCGTCGATCGACGAATTTTCGGATTTTCCGGCAACGCTCGCAACCCTCGCTTGTCGTGAGTTTTTTTCTCGAATATTTCCTCGTTCGATTGGGTCACGAATTTTTTTTTGTTCGTATCACGAATATTTGTTCATTTTTACATTTACATTTTTCGTTTATAACAAATATTTCGTTATCAGAACTTGTTCATTTGTATTGAGAATGTTTTTATTCATTTTGTATTTTCGTACGACGATCAATCGCGAATTGTACGGGACTTCTCCGCAGGATTCGGGGGGCGGAATGTATTCCGAATGGGCGTCGCTGAGCGCCCTGATACAGCGGGGCTCCGACGAGAGTCAGAGCGTCCTGGAGAAGTTTTCGCCAGGCGCAGGACGCGAGGTAGCCCTTTCCGTGGTCCGCCAATTAGCCACTAGTCTGGGCATAACGCAAGCGGCCGAGCCGAGCCTCCTCACCACCGACAAAGAGGTGCAATGGTGCATGGAAGTTATATGCTTCGGACTGGCTTTACCCCTCGCCGAACACGACACCGTGCGCGATTGCGTCAACGTTTACTGCGAATGGCTCTCAGCTCTCTACTCCGCGCCCAAGATCTCAGTGCCCAGGCCCATCGTCGAGGACACCAATTTCTACGCTCGAAAGATCATCAGCCACTTTCACAATCTTTTCGTGCCGAGAAAGGGCGAGGGTACGACAAACTTGTACGATTATCGCCGATCGGAACTCTCGAGCTTCTTCAACGGCAGCTTCAAGTCCAGTCGAAATTCCGTTTTCCTATGAAACTCTCAGCCAGCAATCGCACTGTTTTTTCACGCAACGAATTTAAGGTGCCTTGGTTTGACAAAAAGAAAAATGCTCGGTACTCAAAACCTTGTGAACTGTCGTTTTCGTCAACAAAATGAAAGGGAAAATTAATTTTTTTGCGAAAATGAGCACGAACTTGGTACGTATGTCACTTAAGGGGTAGGCCACAGTAGAATTTTCAAAAAATCGATTTTTTTTTCCCCTAAAACGGTGCTTTATCGTCATAAGAATAAGTTGCTATTCGATTCGTAGCAAGACATTTTTTTTTTACTGACTTTGAACGTATAACGTAAGCCCACCTCCGGCACGGCCGTAGAGTACCTCAAGCTTTAAACGCGTTTTTCTCGAAACAGCTTTTTTCCAACTGGCGTGACAAATAACTTCAACAATTTTCACTCGATTTAGTTCAAATTTGAAAGTTACGTTCCTAATTGCATTTCTCAGAGAAAGTACGTACGGAATTTCTGATCAATCGAAAACTTTTCATTTTATGAGCAGTTTTATACGAAATTTTTCACTGAAAATTCATTCTAATACCTACAACTTTGAATAAAACAATCTTTTTTTAATTCCGTACGTACTTCTCTAGGTATTCTAATGTAGATTGACGAGAATTTTTGTTTTTTGTTATAGGTAAAAAATTGTGGATGCTAAATGTCACGCCGCGTAGCGCCTAAAGAAAATATTAGTACTCGGACATTTTGTACATCGAAAAAAAAAACTTCTAACAGCTTGATATTCATACTACATAGATGTGTAATTAATTTTATGCGTGAATCACTTTTTCATACGGAAAAAATCGTTAAATTGGCACATGTTTTTATACCCGTTAATGTGGCCTAACCCCTTCATTTTATATGCATTTTCGTTGAAGAAATAAAAGTACCCGAGATTTTGGCTTCTAAGCATGCTTTTTTTTTTAACGAAAAATTGAATCTCTTACTGTTGCGGCGTTAGAAAACAGTGCAATTGCTTGCTGCGCATTGTTGATCCCTGCACACACACACACACACACACACACTGTGTCTTTGAACGAATAGTCGAAATTTAAAACTCAAATTTCGCTTTATTGGACTCCAATTTTTATAAACGACGGTTTTGAACTTTTGACTTTCGAAGCTTTTGGACTATGTAGTGGGGACTTCGAAGAGAAACCCTAAATGTTTTCACATTTTTTGAAAGCCTAGAAATCTTTGAAAACCCGACTATGCCCTGGAAGACTCGGTTTCGACACCGTGTCTCAAAAAATATAGTGTACACACTATATATATATATATATATATATATATATATATATATATATATATATATATATTAGGTTGGTCCTAATTTGGGGTGTTTTTGAATTTTCCTGCGGACAAGGCGGAAAAAGTTTTCAAATAAATAAATAAAAATAAATAAGGTACAAATAAAAGGTCAAAATAAAAAATAAATAAGGTACAAATAAATAAATAAAAAAGTACGCCTGTAGGTACAATCAAAGTACGACCGTCAAGGCCGTGAATTTTCCCATTTAATTTCAATGGAAACTCGGACCTACTACACTTTGTTTGCCCCCACCTAAATAGCATTTTGAAAAATCTGAAACTTGGCATATATCTTTCCTATAGTCATAGGTATTCTACAAAAAATTGGGCGATTTACAGCGATGACATTTTCAAAGTAACAGCGCGTCAAAGTTGCGTCTTGAAGTAAAACATCATCATTTAACGAAATAAATGGATTAATAAATAATATAAAACAATTAGATATACTTACATGAGTTTTTACAAATTGTATGAACTAAGAATTGTTACATTAAACATGTCGTTGCAGTAATTATGACGAGACACATTATTTTTACTCGAATTAACAGTTGCATTTTTATTTACACAGCTTCGATCAAACAACTATGGTAAAATGATTTTTACATGATCTATAAATCTCTTAGTACGGTACGTTTCCGAGCATCAGGAAATTGCGCTCTGTTCTCGGATACAACTTTTAAAATGAATTGTTTTTGCGCATCATCTTTCGATAAAATTTCGTTGCATTCTTGAATTAATTTAACTGCTCTCTCCGCAGTATTGATTACAACTTTTAGATGTTTTACCAGCTGAAGGCCTGTTTTATAATTATAATCTTTTGGCCACTGTGTTGGATTAAGCTTTAAAAAATCTTGTTTTATGTCAAAACGTTCGAAAAATTTCCGCGATTGAGACGAAACGAATGACTCGACGGTTAAATTACGCAAACTTGCGATGCCACGTACTTCCACTCGTTTCGGACAATCTATTTCGTCGTTAATGATGCTCAGCCTAGGCACCATTTGTCTTTTCGTTTCATTCGACAATGTTTCATCAAAAAAGTGCCAGTGCAACAGTTTCTGGACTCAGGTACCACAAATGATTCCTGAATTTGTTTAACGATACTACAGAAATTCGTTTGTCTATCAATTTGTAATCGCACAATTGTTTAATTGTTTTAAACAACTTACAAGAATCGCTAAATGTAATAATTCTTAGTTCATACAATTTGTAAAAACTCATGTAAGTATATCTAATTGTTTAATATTATTTATTAATCCATTTATTTCGTTAAATGATGATTTTCTACTTCGAGACGCAACTTTGACGCGCTGGTACTTTGAAAAATTCCATCGTTGTAGATCGCCCAATTTTTGGAGGAATACCTATGACTATTGGGAAAATATATGCCAAGTTTCAGATTTTTCAAAATACTATTTAGGTGGGGGCAAAAAAAAGTGTAGTAGGTCCGAGTTTCCATTGAAATTAAATGGGAAAATTCACGGCCTTGGCGGGAGTACTTTGAGTTAGCCTACAGGCTCCAGCTTCAGCGTACTTTTTTATTTATATATTTGAAAACTTATTCCGCCTTGTCCCTAGGAAAATTCATAACTGAATTTAAATTGAATGAATAATATCATTTTAACGAGTATGTTGCAATATATCGGAAATTAGTAGTGAAAAATACCTTTTATATATACATAACATTTATTTTACACTACTAATTTAAAAAAGATTTTATTAGTAAAAATTATTTAATACTTAATTTTATATACATATATAAATGTGTGTGTGTGTGTGTGTGTGTGCGTGCGTGCTTGCGTGTGTGAGTGCGTATGTGTGTGTGTATGTAGAAAAACAATTCCTTGCACTATAAGAGAACATACGATTTTCGATTCTCGTAATTTTTTGTTATACATATATACACGGTGTCCTCTAATGAATGGATCCGGCAACTGTCGATAGGTCAGATCATGTCCTACTATATGCTGTAATTTCAGTTTAGTAAAAGTCCCACGGTTTTCGGGATTTTGGGCTTTATGTTATTTTTCGGAAAAAATCATCTCCTTTTGGTTTTTCGCATACCATTTCTACAAATCATGTGAATCGACAATAACTGGGCAACTTTTTTAAGTAATTGGCACGATATGCGTAGTACATTTTTTTCACACCACAGACAATCAAAGTCAGATGTTCGAATTGGTTTGTATGAAAATTCTGCATAAGATCTTTTTTTATAAAGTTTGCTTAACATATAAGATTAAAAAGGATACTTTTCTAGATAAAACAAATAACCGAGAGTATTCTTTTGGAATCGGGTAAAAAAAGTTATCATTTGTAGAAGTGGCATGCGAAAAACCAAAAGCAGATGATTTTTGTTTGTTGTTTTTTTTTAAATAAAATAAAGCCCAACATCTCTAAAACCGTGGGACTTTTACTAAACTAAAATTCCAGCATATAGCAGAACATGCAGGATTATCCATTCATTACGGGACACCCTGTATATAACAAAAATGCCTAGAATCAAAAATATCGTGTACATTTGAAATGCAAGGAAATGTTTTTCTTGAAAATCATCATAACATTAACACAATATATGGACGTTGAAAAAAAAAAGCCTAAAATTCACAACCATCCGATTACTACAATTTCTTTCTTCTCTAAAATGAGCATGAAATTAAGAATTGTCAATGAGTAATAGTATACGTGTATATTAGACTGATTAAAAAAAAAACTTATTTTTTTTCCTTCAGGATTCTCGTGCTATTGTTGGGCACTAATAAAAGAAAATTTCTCTAAAAAAATGGGCGCGGTAACTCAATTTTTAGAGGTGGCTATCTCGACTTTTTTGTATTTGAATTTTCTTTAACGAACGTATTGCATTTAAGCATAGTCATGGCTTCCGATTACGGATAAAAATCACATCCAGCAGCTATTTCGCAACAAAAATAAACTCTAAGAATTTGAAAAGATTGCAATATTCACAATTCAAATCCAGGTAGATCAATAATGGCGTCTATACTACTCTCGTTATTCATGTAAATTTATTTATACGCATTAACATTTCGCACTTTTTACGAAAAATTAAATTATAAACTTTTATTCATAAATCATGTATTTACATTTTCAAAATGCTATACTTATATTATCTTCAAACTCATTTATATTTCTTCCCAGCTACTGTGCATAACATCGCGCATGCCACTGCGCATTTCACTGTGCATCCGCGGCGCCATTTTGTATTGGCGCAGCGCATTTGTAAGTGGTGTTTTTTTTCAATGTGACTCAATTAAAGACAATTTTAAACAAAGGCTCGGAAAAACGAAGACAACACAATTTGGCTAATCGGCAAAGAAATTCCGAAAATAAGTACCCGTCATTTACCGTCAAATCGGAAAGTTTTGAGTTTGTTCTTTTACAAACATAAGAGAGAAAAACTGACCATACGTCGAAGTGCACACGAAATGATGAAAGAAGTTTTCGAACAATGGAAATGTGCTGAAATTCCAACGCGTCGATTGAATAACGCAATCTTGAAATTAATAAAACTCCATCTAGTCTGGAAAAAACTTTTGAAAAATCGGGTTAAAAAGAATTTGCCGTCACAACGGAGAAATAATCGAAACGTGTGATAGCAAAAATAATCGCTCAAGTTCGTTAACATTTTGGGCAGAACGAAAATGTGCAACGTTGAACAGTTTGTCCAAATCTCTCTTAAATTTACGCTCCTTCAATATTTGTGACGGCAAATTCTTTTTAACCCGATGTTTAAAAGTTTTTTCCAGACTAGATGGAGTTTTATTAATTTCACGATTGCGTTATTCAATCAACGCGTTGGAATTTCAGCACATTTCCATTGTTCGAAAACTTCTTTCATCGTTTCGTGTGCACTTCGACGTATGGTCAGTTTTTCGCTCTTAAGGTAGGTTTACACTACGACACTTTGGTGTATACACTCAATGTATACATCGAGTGTCTGTGTGTGAACACCAGTGTCTGATCTCGGGACATTTATTGCGACATCTCGCTAGGTGTCGCGTCGAGCGCCGTGTGAACAGGTTGTGTCGGAGTGTCTGCGGCAGTGTCCAAGTTTTCGAACCGGCGCGAAATTATCCAGACACTCGCGACCCGCGGTAAATCAAAATGGCCATTAAGTGGAGCAAGGAGAGCATTAAAAATTTGTTATTTTGTGTGGAAGGACTGCCTGAACTTTGGCAAATATGTTGTGCTGATTATAAAAAATAGAGTAAAAAACAGGCAGCACTTCAATGCTTGGCGGAACAGTTTGGCACAATATCGGCTAAAGTTGACAGAAAAATGCATAATTTAAGAACACAGCTTAAGGGGCTATACCAGTGTGAACGCTGGAAATTTGGGTGATTTTCAGGACTTTTTGGACGAAAAGTACTCAATTAAATCTTTTGGAAAATTAAAAATATATTTGACCTATATTAAATAATGTTGTCATAGCTAAATATTGAGATCCAAGCGACTAATGCGCTGCCTTCGCAGGCGCAAAAAAAAGTTCCCCCACTGCTGACACGATTCCGGCTGATTGAGTAGCTGAAACCGAAAAAGGAAAAAAAATGTCGTTAAACTAGAAGGTATTTCCTGTACAATGACGTAGGATTTTTGAAAAATATCAAAATCTAACAAAATAGCGTAGTTATGAAAAAAGTCTCTTTTCTTGCCTACAAAATGGTCGTTTTTTTTCAATGCCAAATCGTCAATTTTTATCCAATCAAAAATATCCTGCGTCATTGTAGAGTAAATATATTCAAGAGTACTCAGTTCAAATTTCAAGTCAATCGGATCTATTTGAGTTACACTGTCAGCATATTTGAAAAATCTCATTTCGAGAAAAATGCGTTTAGAGATTGAACTATCGATTTTTGCAAGATAAAATGATATTGACGTATATAATTTAAATGATAATGATATTCTTGAAAGAATAAACTGTCGAAAAAGGCAAAAAAAATCGATCTTTTTAAAGTGTCGCACTGGTATAGCCCCTTAATAACAGCGCACGAAATTACGGCTGCCGCCGCACGACGTTTCTCCATGGCGTCCGAGCGGGTACTGCAGCTGTGTCAGTAGTTTTGTGTGTGAACACCTGAGACACTTGTGTAGCGACATCACAGTACAGACACTTTCTGGGACACCGAAACCGTCTTATGTGTGAACAGAACGGACATTAGTGTCAGACATTTGTGTCGCAATAAGTGTCGTAGTCTATGCAGGCCTTTATGTTTGTAAAAGAACAAACTCAAAACTTTCCGATTTGACGGTAAATGACGGGTACTTATTATCGGAATTTTCTTGCCGATTAGCCAAATTGTGTTGTCTTCGTTTTTCCGAGCCATTGTTTAAAATTGTCTTTACTTGAGTCACATTGAAAAAAAAAACAACACCACTTACAAATGCGCTGCGCCAATACAAAATGGCGCCACGGATGCGCAGTGACTTGCGCAGTGGTATGCGCAGTGGCATGCGCGATGTTATGCACAGTGGCTGGGAAGAAATATAAATGAGTTTGAAGATAATGTAAGTGTAGCATTTTGAAAATGTAAATATACGATTTATGAATAAAAGCTTATAATTTAATTTTTCGTAAAAAGTGCGAAATGTTAATGCGTATAAATAAATCTACATGAATAACGAGAGTAGTATAGGTCGTGTTCGTTGGGTCTCATCATTTTGATACGAACAAGTGCGCATGTGCATAATGATGCGCAACGCGCAACTGCGCAACGAAACGTGCGCATCATCAAATGCGCATCATTATGCGCATGCGTAATAAAAATGATGAGACCCAACGAACACGACCATAGACGCCATTATTGATCTACCAGGATTTGAATTGTGAATATTGCAATCTTTTCAAATTGTTAGAGTTTATTTTTGTTACGAAATAGCTGCTGGATGTGATTTTTATCCGTAATCCGAAGCCATGACTATGCTTAAATGCAATACGTTCGTTAAAAAAAATTCAAATACAAAAAAGTCGAGATAGCCACCTCTAAAAATTGAGTGACCGCGCCCATCTTTTTAGAGAAATTTTCTTTTATTAGTGCCCAACAATAGCATGAGAATCCTGAAGGAAAAAAAATGTTTTTTCTTGAATCAGTCTAGTGTATATACACATATACACTAGGCAAAAGAATTGAAGGATATTGAAAAAGTCCGCCAATTTTAGGGTCATTTTCAAATAGCTCTAATTCCTCGAAAAATGGTCGTACAGTAAAATAATAAAAAGCAAATTGAAGGTGTGAATCTCTAGGTTTTCTTCTAGATCTTGAGCTCAACATTTTTTCGCATCAGCCAATTTTTCGTAGCAATCAAAAAACCAAAGTAAAAAAAATGTTCAAAATTTTTGTTCATCTTTCACAGTCTGCACGGACTTTAATAATTTTTTTTGAATGATCGGATGTGTGCCTGTGGAACACACACACAAAGAAGCGTAAATCCAACCGAGCAACCTCTTCGTGGTACGCTTTAAGTTATGCTAATGCCGGTGGTGAATAAAATGTTTATAAAAAAAATCTTGATCTAATAATCGTGGGACGTGTGCGTAGGGTGTCGTATCGTATCGTAGGGATGTAAATTGTACACACGCACACATTCAAAGAACTGTGAATTCCAACAACTCCAATCGCTCGTCGTATCATGAAGAACGTTCAGGGCTATAAAAATAAAATCTAACAATTATTTTTTTCGATTTTTTTTAATTATTTTTTTTTGTCAAAAAAAATTTTTTTATTAATTTTTTTCTTTCCTTAAACGAAAAATTGTTCCCGTTGTTCAACAATCAACATTTTTTAGCACCGGAAATTCGGATCAGTGCCAAAAAAAATTGTGGCTCTCAAAAGACGAATAAAAGGTGGTAGCCTTCAATCGATTTTTGGCAGAAACCACAATTTCGATCATCCGGAACACAATGGAAAAAAAAATCACAGGGGTTTAAACTATTGAGGGCTTTTTTGAGATACTTTGAGGTAATAAAAAACCCGAATTTTTTTTTATCTATTCGATATTGGCAAAATGATCCTTAGTTAAAAGAAAATTCGTAAATATGCCATTTTTCACGTTTTTTAAAATCCATTTTCCCGCATGAAAAAAAATCTTGATAAAAAAAATGATAAAAGCATCTTATAGAGAATACTTCAAATTTTCCAAAGCCCTCTGGTTTTTTTCTGTGCGACCATTAGTCTTCGAGTAATCAGTCATCAAAGTCAAACGTGTTACTTTTGCTTTGAACATCGATAATTCAGCGAGAAAAAATCGTACAGAGCTCTCCCACCGCTCGAATTAAAGGGGAAGAATCCAGCTAAACGATCCTTTTAATCCGAACATTCAAAAAAAAATATTAAAGTCCGTGCAGACTGTGAAAGATGAGAAAAAATGTTGACATTTTTTTTACTTTCGTTTTTTGATGGCTACTAAAAATTGGCTGATGCGAAACATTTTTGAGCTCAAGATCTCAAAACTAAAGATTCACACCTTCAATTTGCTTTTTTTAATTTTGCTGCACGACCATTTTTCGAGGAGTTACAGCTGTTTGAAAATGACCCTAAAATTGGCAGACTTTTTCAATATCCTTTAATTCTTTTGCCTAGTGTATATACAATCATTATTCTTTAATATAGCATAATTAAATCGACAATTATTCTTGATTCATTCTCACAAAGGGCCTCACCATTCATACGTATAAGATTCGAACGATCATCGGCATAACTACCCACACTACATTCATCGTTTCTCTTCTCTCTCTCTCATACAGTCTGGCCGTTTTTGTATCAGGACTTAGGTATTCGATTTACCGCTCTTTCTATCATTAAAAGTACGATGTTTAAGGGGAGGGTAGGGGTTTCAGCGTGAAAAAAAAACACTTTTTTGCGATTTTTTTCATCTGTATGGATAGAGTCAATTTATTGAAACCTTTTGTACATTGTTAAGTGTCATTTCAAGAACATTCCGTGAAATTTGTACGCGAAAATATCCGCAAGCACGCCGGTGACAAAGTTTTTCCAAGAACGCCTTTGGAAAAACACGATTTGCGGTGTTGACTGTATCTCAGCTAGAAATTATCTGAAATCAAGTACCATTAAAATTTAGCCGAAGTATCATCAAATCCTCCCCCCAACGGTCTTTGATAATTTTTTTTTCATTTCAAAATTTTTGGTGGTCATGTAAAGTGAAAAGTGCTAATTTTCACGAAGAATTCTACCATTTTGGGGGTGGAAAACCCCCTCAATGTAAACATTTTTCAAACTTACCGTTGGGGGGAGGTATTTTATATGCAGAAAGTGCGTACCAAGTTTGAAATCAATCGGTCATGTAGTTTTAAAATGGCAGTGAACACGGACTTTAAAAAAGTGGTTTCGAGACAAACGCGGCACTGGCTTGTTTGTGGATATTTTCAGTTTGAGGTTTCAATAAATTTACTCTATCCATATAGATGAAAAACATTCGCAAAAAAGTATTTTTTTTTCACGCTGAAACCCCTACCCTCCCCTTAACATCATTTTGTACGTACGGTTTTTGTTTTGTCTTTTTTTCTCATCAGTAATTTCTCATCGGATGTTGCTTTCTGTTGGTTTTGTTTGTTTATCAAATTTGCATAGGTACGGACACGATAAACAGGCAGGCGGTGCTGTGTCACAGAGTGTTGAGAACGTTGCAACAGGTTGCGCGCGGACCGGCGACGCTCGACGGCGAGACGTGGGACAGTTTGTTGCTTTTCCTGATCGGCATAAACGACGCCCTGCTGGCACCACCGGCCGTGAGAGAAGACGCGGGTGAGCAGCTCTGCGAGCGAGTACTGGGTGTACTTTTGGAGGTAATAAATCGCAAGGGTTGCGAAGCATTATTGCGTCTCGCGAGGAATTTCCGCGAGTGCAAAATACGATCGAGGAGCGTCAATTGCTTCGTACGAATACGCGGCGTTTTTGCAGGTATGGCTGGTCGCGTGCGAGCGGAATTTTCCTTCGCCACCGCTCTGGCGAACACTCAGGGAATCCTGTCTCCGCTGGCGCCACAGGCTCGCCCTTATCGAGCAATGGAATCGCGTCTGTCTGGCGCTTACCGCGAAATTACTTCACGTCATGTACGGTCCGCTGTTTCCCGAACTCAAGATCAGTGAGTATTGAACGTCTGGCCGCGGGCAATTTTGTGAACAATCATTTGACGATGGTTCTGCGTTAAACTCAGCCCGTATTTTGATACAATACTGGATGCTACATTACAGTGTTGCGGTATTGTGTTATCGTAACAGTTTTTTGACGAGATATTGTAATATTTCTGTATTGTGACGTAGTGATATTGTGATGTGGCAATATTGCGATGTATTGTGATATTGACATTATGATATTGCCTTGTGGCATTGTGACATTGTGATATTGTGGTATTGTGACATTATGATAGTGCCTTGTGGCGTTGTGGTATTGAGATATTGCTATATTCTGATATAGTGATATTGTAATATGGGAATATTGAGATATCGTGTTTATATTATAGTAATGTGATATTGGGATATTGCTCTGTCGTCATATTGCAATATTGTTATATTACATTATAGTGTTGTGATGTTGTGATGTTACGATGTTGCACTGTGTATCGTAATACTACGATACTGCTCTATCGTAGTATTGCAAGATTGTTATGTTACATTGCAGTGTAGTAATATTGTGAGCTTGTGATGTTATGATATTGTATTGTGACATTGTGACATTGAGCTATTTATCAATTGTGTTATTGTGATATGGCAATATTGCGGTATTGTGATATTATTATAGTATTGAGACATAGAACAGTTTTCTCCATCGTCATATTGCAATATTATTGTGTTACATTATAATATTGTGATATTGTGATCTTGTGATGTAATCGTATTGTATTGTAGTATTGTGATATGGCTATATTCTGATATAGTCACATTGTGATATTATGGTCTCTTTCATATTGT
The DNA here is from genome assembly GCA_964007375.1 of Ophion obscuratus. Lineage (NCBI taxonomy): Eukaryota > Metazoa > Arthropoda > Insecta > Hymenoptera > Ichneumonidae > Ophion > Ophion obscuratus. The sequence goes on from OZ023317.1 coordinate 54,327,761, forward strand.
GATATTGCTACACTGTATTACTCTATCGTCTTAGTGAAATATTGTTGTGTTACATTATAGTGTTGGATTATTGTGATGTTATGATATTGTATTGTAGTATTGTGATATTGGTACATTCTGATATAGTCACACTGTGATATTATTGTATACTTTTCCATATTGTGATATGGTTATATTTTCATATTTTTTCACTGCGATACGGCTATATTGTGATACTGTAATATTCTAATATTACTTTGATATCGGAATATGTGCGATCGTCTAATATTGCTATAGTATTATGTTACTATATTATCACATTGTGATATAGCGACATCCCGATCACTATATTGCGACATTTCGATAATTCGATATTCCGACATCATTACAATACCCTGTTATTGCTCTATCGTCTTATCGCAATATTGTTGTTTTACATTATAGTGTTGGATTATTGTGATGTTATGATATTGTAGTGTAGTATTGTGATATTGGTATATTCTGATATAGTCACACTGTGATATTATTGTAGACTTTTTTTGTGATATTGTTATATTGTCATATTCCTTCACTGCGATACTGCTGTATTGCGATACAGTTATAGTCGGATATTGTGATGTTGTGATACTGTGATATTCTAATATTATTATATTATTTTGATATCGGAATATGTGCGATCGTCTAATACTGCTATAGTATTATGTTACTAAATCACTCACTAAATTGCGATAATTCGATATTCCGACATCATTACAGTACCCTTTTAGTGCTATATTGGCATAAGACACATCGCGATACGTAATATTGCGACACAACGAGATCACGATATTGTGATGTGGCCGCATTGCGGAATCAATCGCTAATTCCGGTTCATCACAACTGGTTTTTTGTCGTTGTTTAGACGAGGAGGACGCGCAACTTGTGCCGGGGACGATGTCCGACGAGGCCGTGGCTCAGTCCTGGTACAGACTTCTCCGTACGGTAGGCGATCCCGTTGACTTGTGCAGACCAGCCGTCGTCTCGCAAACCCAGGCGTTTCTTCAGTACGCGATAGCCAGCCCGAACGTCGTCGATCCCTGCCAGCATCCCTGCCTTCAGGCCCTGCCGCAAATATTTTTGAAAGCTATCAAAGGTATCGCCGGACAAGTCGACGCCTTTCTCGGTGAGTACGAAACGCAGGTCGCCGCGCGAGCAGCGCCCAACTTACGAGGAAAATCTTGGCGCGTCACTTAACCCACGTACGGCACAGACCGAGTCCTCGTCGAGGTGAAAGCTCGGATCTCGGAGGGATAATGGTTTCGGTGGTTGCACGGATACTCTGAATAATGTTTCCAGGGGTATCACAGGCATGCTGTTGGGAGGAATGCTGTGCGACCAGTGCCGCGACGGGGACCGGCTCCGGCGGTACTGGTGGCAGTGTCGGGGCCGACAAGGCGATCGGCAAGGATCAACCTCAGCCCTCCCCTACGCCCCCGACACAACGTAGGCTCGCCAAAAGTTTCAGCGTCACACCCTCCGCAGTCACCAAGGGTATTGCCCAGCACTCTATCTCTCTTTCTCTCTTCCTATGTACACTGTGGGTATCCTTCATCACAAGAGCACTCTATTGACAGTTGGCACGTTCTCTCTCTCTCTCTCTCTCTCTCTCTCTCTCTCTCTCTCTCTCTCTCTCACCGAATCAGGCTTCACCTACGAATTATTTCTCCTTAGATGAGTTGAACATTTACTTTGCTCACACCATGAGTTTATCAGCACAATGTGATAGAAATACGTTCATGGATAATATTACCGCGCTCCCTCCTAATCAACCCATCTTTGATTTCTCACCGGTATCTGCTGAAAAGATAGTCTCAATAATTACTTCCTCTACTTCACCTACACACTCTGCAGGCCCGGATGGCGTTTCCCTGTTTGCAATACATAACGCTCTCCCTAAGTTATCGCATCTATTATCAGTTTTATTTAATAAATCTTTCGAGTTAGCTCACTTTCCGTCAACCTGGAAACGAGCGTTTATTCGCCCGTTATTAAAAGTAAATCCTCCAGCTTCTCCTTCTGATTGTCGTCCAATTGCAAATTTAAGCGAATTCTCCAAGATTCTGGAACGGGTCGTACACAAGCAAATCATGAACCATCTTTCCACTCACGAAATTCTTGATACTCGTCAATCAGGATACACAGAGCGATACAGCACTCAAACGGCTTTGTTGAAAATCTGTCACGAAGCGAGGCTTGCCGTTGATAATCGAAAAATCACTTTACTGGTGCTCTTCGATTTTAGTAAGGCATTTGACATGGTCCCTCACTTGAGCTTATTACTAAAACTCCGAAAGTACGGTTTCTTGGACAGGGTACTCCATTGGTTTTTCTCGTATCTTACTGGTAGAACCCAGGCAGTTGTAGATAATTCCGGTGAGTGCTCCCAGTGGCTTGCTACGTCGACGGGTGTACCACAAGGTTCGGTCCTAGGTCCTTTACTGTTTTCTCTGTTTATCAACGACATCAGCGTGGGCCTACGATTTACAGAGCACATGATTTTTGCTGATGACCTACAGATATTTCTAAGTTTTTATCCATGGGAAATTGATGACGCCATTGCCAAGATCACGCATGATGTTGACGCGATTGCAACCTATGCGCTCAACAATGGTCTTAAACTGAACATCGGAAAGTCCAAAGTAATTTTATTGGGCAGCGGCGCCTACATCAATCAAATAAATTTAAACAATCTAGCACCCATCAAAGTCCACGGGGAAACTCTGCCGTATGTCGACGAAGCACGCAATCTGGGAGTAACAATGACCTCGAACTTGTCTTGGAATAATCACATAGTTGCTATTTCAAAAAAAGTAAACTTTTCTCTTTACAAATTAAGATATCACAGGAGCGCGCTGTCGCAAGAATTGAAAACAATGCTTGTGGTTTCACTCATTTTTCCGATACTAGACTATTGCTGCCTGGTATATAATGATCTCACCAACGAGCAAAACACAAAACTTGAGAAACTGATTAATTGCTGCATTCGCTTTATTTTCAATTTGCGCCGTGATGTTCATATCACGCCTTATCGAAGGAGACTTGGATGGCTTACTGTCAAATCCAGACGAGTTTATTTCGTTGGCGCAACAGTGTATAATATTCATCATAATAAGGCTTCACCCTACATTCTTGAATTATTTCAACGAGCACGTTCTCTAGAACGTCCAACGAGACGACCAACTCCCATAACGTTCCATATTCCGATTCACCGAACAGCTACCTTCCAAAACTCATTTGTACTATCTGCGATGTATTTCTGGCACTCTTTACCGGCCGAGATCACCACTGCACAGTCAATCACAATATTCAAACAGCGACTCTTTGCTCACCTGTTCTCCCTACAAGGATAATCACTTCTGGCGGACACATATTTAAGATAAATCCTACATTATATTTCCGCTTTACCTAGAATTTCTGTTTTTACCGCCGTGAGTACTATTATTACCATATCTTACTACTTTATTGTCATTATTATTACTATTACTATAGTTGTTGTTAATGTTTGACAACACAACTAGATATTATTATATATTACATTGTAATTCATTATGATCATTATTATATTTACTTTTTGTATGTTTTTGTGTTCATCATCCGTTGCCTTAAGGTTCACCAGGGCATAATAAAATTAATCAGTCAATCAATCAATCTCTCTCTCTCTCTCTCTCTCTCTCTGTTCCTCTCTCTCTGTTCCTCTCTGAAGACACCCCACATCGACGAACTGTTGCACAAAATCCATTGCAATCTCAGCATTTCCGGTTACACTGTACAGCCGAAATTTACAATTTCTTTCATATTGTTTTCAAAATTATTATTTTGTTGACATTTATGAAAACCTCGCGCGAGAATGTGCTAATTGTCGTTTGAAATTGAACCTGGTACGCAATATTAGTCTCGGTTTGGACATTTTCATTTTTAGGAGGATCACACCGATGAGCTTTATTTATGAACGCTTTGTCTCAATGAATTAGGAATGCCGAAGGCTTCGTTGATCGGACTCACGACCAGTCGCATCTCAAACACGCAGCCGATCGTTATAGCGAATTCGGGGCCGCCCTCGACGTCAAGCACCGCTTGTGAGTTCGCAATATTGAACCTGGAGAACGTCCAATTTTAGCCACTTGTTTCCTACGAAATGTAGGAAAATGTACAGAATAATGAGCGCGAGAAAACAATAGTAATAATGTAATTAGTATAATAGTGAAGACAATACAAATTGAATAATATAAATCTGACGTGTTGTCGCAGCTGTCACCTCGCTCGGGCAAGACCTCAGACCCCCTTTGGCCCCCGGGCGGCCAAAATGCAATAGCATTTTGCATCTGTTCGGGGAATGGTTGTTCGAAGCGGCGTTCGTCGGTACGGACGGATGGTCCCAAAATTTACCACGTGAGATTCCGTTTTTATGACTTTCCGGGTCCCGATGCAGAAATCTTTCTCTATCAATAAGCAGTAGTTTGTAGATTTGTTTTTTTCTCGAAAATTCTACGTTTTTTGCCATTTTTTCTTTAATGCTCAGTAACGAAGTTTTTCTCAAAAATTCTTCATCGTTTGTTATTTTTCTCTAAAATTCTCCAAAATATGTCATGTTTGTCATGTTTATCCACGATTTGTTATTCTTCTGTTGCAATCCTCTATAATGTGTCATGTTTCCTCTAAAATCTATCTTATTGTAAATGTAGTAATATGTGCGGTTAATAATATTTTTCTTGTTTTTTTTTCTCGAAAATTCTTATTTTTGAAAAATGTTCTTAATGTTCCATAACCTAATTATTCCTTCAAAATTCTCCGTTGTTTCTCATTTTTCCTCCAAAATCTTCAATAAATTTTCATTTTTCCTCTACAATCCTCCATAATTTGTCATGTTCCCTCTACGATCTTCCTAATTGCACCACTGCCAACTTATGCCCTTTATTGTTTTTATTCTCGATAAATCTACGTTTTCGTCATTTTTTGTAATGCTTCATAACGCCATTTTTTACTCCAATATTCTCGATAATGTGTCATGTTTGCTCTACAATTTTCTACACTTTTTTTTTAGGGGAACGCGTGGAAACGCGTTCCTCTAAGATTCTTCACAACTTGCCATTTTTCCTTTAAAATGCATTGCAGTTGGTCATTTGTCATCTTAAATGCGCTGTAGTTGGTCGTTTTTTCTCTAAAATTCCACATAGTTTGTCATTTTTCCTCTAAAATCTTCCTAATTGCGTCATTGGTTTTTTTCTCGCAAATTGTAAGTGTTTTTTGTCATTTTTTTAAAGTTCCATAACGTTATTTTTTCTCTCAAATGCTGCATCGTTCGTCCTTTTTTCCTCCAAAGTTCTTAATCATTTGTCGTTTCCTCGAAAATGTTCCACAATGTGTAATTTTCCCTCTAAAATTCTTCACATATTGTCACTTTTTCTCTGAAATTCTCCACAATGCGTTATGTTTCTTCTGAAATGTTCCACCAGTCATCATTTTTCCTCTAATCCGTTTTGCAGTTGATAATTTTTCCTCCAAAATTCATCATCGGTTGTCGTTTTGCCTCTAAAATTCTCCACAATTTGTCATTTTCCTTGAAAAATCTTTCTAATTGCGTCAGAGGCAACTGTGACCGTTAACTTGATTTTTCTCGACGTTATCGGCTCGTCACTGATCGCGGGATCGCGCAGAACCGTTGGGAGCGTCGAAGCGTCCGTCTTCCGTGCTCGTCGACGGGCCCAGCTCCCTCCAAGAAACGATAAGCGAAATACCACCTTCGCTGAGCATAGATCGGTACGAGTCTGGTCGGGCCGAGGCTATGGGTGCACTCTGTCGGATATTCTGCGCCAAAAAAACCGGCGAGGAAATACTCCCCGTGTATCTAGCACGGTTTTATCAAGCGATGTATCACGGTTTGAAAGTTGACGAGGTGATTGCATTCTTTTTTCTCAAATTTCCATAACCGCGATCAGGTTTTTAGTTTTGTCTTGTGAATCTTTGCAGACACGGGAGTGCGGTGAAACTTTGGCGAGTATTTTGTTGAATTCGGCCGATCTCTTTCGACTGGATCTCGACGGTATCGAGATCCTGGCGCCAGCGGTGTTGACGGCGCTCGAAGTCGTTTTGCCGGAGAAAGACTTGAAAATGAAGTCGAATTCCGTTTCAAAAATTGAACTGCGACGAGCTTCGATTCACCTGCTTATTTCTATGTTGGCTCTACCGCTCCATTATCAGGTATTTCTTTAATGGAATTTCACGCGAGCTCCTCCCTTTGTCGATCGTACTTCGACCGTGATGACTCTCGGTCCGGCCGTTTTTTAAAATGAAACTTCCGAAAACTCTGACTTACCCGCTATAATCGTCCGTCGTTGCGTCTCAACTGATCCCAACGTCGCATATTTCAGAATCTCGTGATCCGCGAACTTCCGACCTTCGCCACGGTAGCGAGCGCCGAGAAAACGCAGTTAACGTTCGCACTGTTAAAACCGAGGCTCATGAATCTCCTGATAAATGCTCTACAAGTTGAGACCGATCCGCAGAACACTCACATGCTTCTCGGTAAGTGTGCAACATTGTTTGCTTCCAGTAAGTTGTCCCTAAAATTGTGAACTCGGTTGATCGAGTCACTTGGGTTTGATAGCATTAGGGGGCGTACACAAGTTACGTAACGCAAAATTTCCCAACTTCCCCCCCCCCCTCCCCCACGTAACGGGACGTAACGCTTGGCCGGAACCCCTCCCCTATTGCGTTACGTAACGGGTGCTTTGTCGTCAATAATTGCGATTTTTTCCATAAACATAATTAATTATGAAATGATCGGGTTTATACTCATTTTATGAAGTATATATTCATCTAGTTTTATATCAATTTTAATGACAAAATCTTGAAAATTAACCGAGATATATGCCTTGATTTGACGACGAAAAAAAAAATTCATTGTCCCATCGATATCTTTATGAAAGGTTATCTGTAAATTAAAAGTAAACAATTTATCGATATCTATACAAATGTAGCTATTGTTATGCGTAGCCGTTTTTTTTTTTTTTTACAAAATGCCGACAGTTTGGACATTTTTTTCTATTTTCAAGGCCCTTTATCGATATTCAAGCAGTCTTTAAAAATAGTAATTATTAAATGTTAAAAACGCCAATACATACAACCTTAGTCACGACAATTACAAAAATATTTTTTAAAACATTGAAAATCGGTTGATAAGTTTTGATGCATTCGCTCGGACAAGGTCGAAAAAACTAGTTTCGAGAAAAACGCGTTCAAAGTTTTCGTTCCGTGTTTCTTGATATAAAGTTATTTTTTTTTCTAGAATATTGATACTTACATTGAAGTATCTAGTCGCAGGCGATATGACGGTTCTTCATCTTCATGATAGTTCACAAAATAATAAGAGCCTGTACTTTATCTATTGGGAATGAGGCCACTAACCGGTCGCGCTACCTGTTCTCACTAAAGTGACTATGAATCCGTCAATTTTCGGCCTTGTGAATAAAAATGTTGCCAACATATTTTTCAATACATGTACTTTCAAGAATTATTTTAAAAAAATGCCTTCAAATGTTGCTTAGGGGATGTGGAAAAGCTACTGTGCAAGTTCTTGCACAGTGACTTTCCCCCTTAACTGACATTGCGTAAAGAAAGCTGTGAGCTGTCCACGGTAAAATTGCACGTGAGGTTTAAATTAAAAACTTGAACATGCAAAACTTTTGCTATTTCTGGCAGTTTTAAAATCGTGACCTAACGCAAACCATGACCCCCCCCCCCCCCAATTGCGTTACGTAATTTGCGTACGGCCCCTTATTGATAGGACTTTGCAAAGCCGCCCTAACAAGTAACCGCGTACTTAGTCCTAGGCTGTTAGGTCATTAGCCACGTTACTAGCAATGTGTGTGTGTGTGTGTCTAAATTAGAAAAAATATAAATAATAATATTTAATATTTATCAATGATATATCAATAACAATATATAATAATCATGCAATATTTCACATCCATACGCACACACATATACATAGGGTGTCCCATTTTGAAAAAAGCGCCAAAATAAGTCGACAAGATGAGATTGTACAAAAAAATATGACACGCGAAAGTTTTATACCTTGAAGTGTATAAATTCTTCAGTGATATAAATTCAGTGATATAAATTCAGTGATAAATTCAGTGATATAAATTTAGTGATATAAATTCAGTGATATAAATTCAGTGATAAATTCAGTGATAAATTCAGTGATATAAATTTAGTGATATAAATTCAGTGATATAAATTCAGTGATAAATTCAGTGATAAATTCAGTGATATAAATTCAGTGATATAAATTCAGTGATAAATTCAGTGATAGAAATTCAGTGATAGAAATTCTTTTTTTGTCAACACGTTTACAAGATATCGCAATATTTTTTTTCAAATGGGATCGCATAGTTTAAATTTCACCAAAAAATAGCTAATTTTGGGATAAATTGAAAAAAGGCCCCTAACTTGAAAAACAAGGAAGTTATGGTAGTTTGAAGATTTCGGAAATATTTCGTACGTATATAGTGCGTATTTAGTAAATATTTCGAATAAATAGTACACTTTTTTCGTATTCCCAACGTCTCCTTTTAGCTTCGTACTCAAACAAGCTCATGCACACACTTTTTAAAAGTCTTTAAGCTTTGATACAACATCGCAATATTATAATGGCTCGCCAAGCTTCTTGGTTCGTCGATTCACGCTTTCTTACTCTCACATTCCCGATAGGCGGACTATTACTGAGTGTGCAGGACTCGTCAGCAGCCGAGGAGGTCGAGCAAGTTACTCAACCGGACATCAGCGGCTACGTGCCGAATAGCACACCGACAAACTTGTTGTCTTCGGGTACGTTCAGCAGTGAAGTAGCTTTCGTCCTGTTAAACGAAGACTTTATAGTGCACTGTACCATTTTTTTCTTTTTCTCCAATTTTCTCTAAATATAACGCTTACACGTATACGAGAGGGTCCGGTCGGTGCTTCAGCCATTCGACACTCCCGAGGCGCCCAAACTTATTCCGCCAAACAAATTACACTCCTGAGAAAAAATTTGTTTGTTTTTAGTAAAAAACGAATATATATTTTTTAATGTACCCTTACCATATATGGAATTTTGTCAAACTTAACTTATCAAAAGTGAGTTTTTTGGGATTTTTTTCAGTCAAATGATAATTTTTTTCGCGTATATTTTCGAATGAATGGAGGTCTGAGAATAAAAAAAAAATGTTTTGGAGTTGATTTAGTTGAAAAAAAACTTTCCGGTTCGGCAAATGGTGTTGAAAATTAATTTGGAATTCTTTTAATTCATATTCCTCTTAGATGGGATTCTGTCAGTTTTTTTTTTTTTGAAAATGAGATAATTTCTTGTATGTAAATGTCGCGTCAATTTTTGTGTGTTCTGAATATAATTTTCGATTTATCAAAACTTTTCATCAATTCTCTGGAAAATCTGTACCAAATTATTTTCCATAAATTTTCGCCTGTAGTCCGAAATGTCGCAGAAAAATAAATCCAAAGTCTTTGGAAAGTTCTTTCGCTCAAGTTGAAAAAATGGCGGTAGGCACGTGGAATTTTGATCTTCGACGCACATGTGGAATTTCTCTCACGATCCGGTAAATCGTTTGGCTGAAGTCCTCCAAGATCACTCGTTACTCAATACCGCTCGCTCGATGCACTTTGCTCGCATTTTCACCCAGAATGATTTGACGATTGTCTCGAAGATTTTATGCTCGCCAAAGTTCAGGCTGTTTTTTTTTCGCGCAATAATATCGCCGCGCAAGTCGGAGATTTCCGTTCCCCAATTTAAGGTAATCCTATCGCTTAAATCCATAGGATTTTCATATATTTTTTTTAACTTCGCTAAATTTATCAACAATCGTCGCTGTAACATTTCAGGCTCGGTTATCGACCTAATTACGGAGAAAAAAAATATTAAAATTGCGTTTTTGTGAAGGAATTCCGAGACGACAGACAAAAACCCAATTTCCGGTCGTTACAAAAGTGTATATAATAGTGGGAATCCGTCAGATTCTTAAAAATACTCATACTTGACGCTTGTAGAAATCCAATGCTCTCAGAAAAAATTACGCTTATTGACGTAATTTTAACGCAATATCAAGTTTAATTTGAACTTCCGGTATTGGATTTATTACCATTTGCTACGATAAAGAGACGTGACGGCAAGGCAACAGCTGACTGTAGTCCTTACTTTATCTCACTCATTCTAATTTCCACAGGGGCCGTCCATATATTACGTCATCGATTTTTGCTGATTTTCAACCCCCCCCCCCCCTACAATCATCCTATCGTCATTTCCTAATGACCCCCCCCCTCGCAAAATTGACGTCATTGCCAGTTTGGCAAAATTAAAACATTTGCGGATTTGAGAAAAATTGGGTAACATTAAAACATTTTGTTATAAAATCATCTTTTATTATTTCGTACTTTGGCAATGTTTATTAATATAATAATATTATTCTTCCTTATTCTTTAGTTTTCTTTGGATAGCTCCCACATTTTGTTATAGAATCATCTTTTATTATTTTGTACTTTGGCAATTTTCATTAATATAATAATATTATTCTTCCCTATTCTTTAGTTTTCTTTGGATAGCTCCCACGGAGTTTTCACCCATTCTTGCAAATCCTGGATCACGGGTAATATCTCCGTATCCTCCCCATATTCATTTTGGCTCGATCGAACTAATTTCATAGGTATGCTGTTATTTGAAGTTCTCGAATATAATGTAGACAAACCTTATGTAATAAATAAATAAATAACGAGTTCAATAATTAATACCATTAGGTTCTTGCAAAATATTTTTCATCACTCATGCGGGGAAACCACTCTAGTTGTACAATATACTATTGTACATTTTGAAGTAACTGGTATCACAAGAATGACGTCAATTTCGAAACGCCCCCCCCCCCCTCCCCTCATCCATCATTTACCGTCATCCGCAGACGAAGCTCCCCCCCCCCCCCAAATTTGGAATGACGTAATATATGGACGGCCCCACACATATTTCATTTTCAACCGACATATTTCGCCGACACAAATTTTCCACCCTTTTTACCAGTCGTGACGCGAATACAATGCTTTATGTTTCCCGCACCTGGCATTGTTTTGACAGATCGACGTTGAAAGGCATGGAGATTAAATTCGCCTGGTTGAGTAAAAAAGAGACGGAATCGTTGGAATAACTATTCTTTCATTTTTCTACTTAACTGTGAACATTCTTTAAACAGTTCACACATGAAAATTTTTAGTTATTACAAATTTTTTTTTTTGAATATGTTAAAAATATAAATTGTACAAGTCTCAAGTATGATCAGTGGTATGACTAGTGTGAAGCGATAGGATTACCTTAAGGGAGACTTTGTCCTTGGAGTGCCATATTTCAGATGTTTACATTTTATTTTTTTTAAAGGAAACGACGAAAGCTTTTTTAGTCCGGTTTTTTCTTGCTTTTATTCATGATATACAGAACGTTAAAAAATTTTTTTTTTGAAAAAAAAAAAAAACCAAAATGGCGGCGGTTGCAGCTCCGCGAAAACAGGTCCTCAAATCGCGGGAGGTAAACGGCTGACATCACTGCCCCCTCTTTGTTGATCTGAAACACAAATTCAAAGCATATTATCAATCTGTGACCCTTTGGTCATGGAATGACGGATGGGTTTTTCGTTTAGCACAAATTTCGGAAAATGGCGGCAATTTAAAAAAAATCGAATTTTCGCGTTTTTTTTTCGCATAAAAAGATAAATAATAAATGCAAAAATGTATCTATCGAAAAAACGATCCGTCATTCCGTGAAGACATACTTTCTGAGTATGCTCGCCAAATTTCAGGTCGATATGTTAATTACAGCGGTCAGGAGAATGTCAGCCATTTTTAAAAACGTGTTTTCGAGAAAAACGCGTTTAAATTTTTGTAATGTATTTACACAAATGTGTTTATAATTACCGCTAATCGGCAATGCCTGGTCCATAGAGGCATCCCTCCTCTTCTTCTAGCTGCTTATGTTGAGCCGCTAACATCTCCCGCTGCTCAATCCGGGACAAAGTCTCCCTTAACAAAGGAAATTATCGGGGCCGTTTGTACTACGGAAAGCATATATACATATTTTTCTCTTTTCTATCGAACGAATATTACGATTGTCCTAAGCACTTGTATACGGGACTCGTATAATTATGCATTTATTTCAATTGTTCCATCACGTGTTGACCAACCTTTGTACTTTGATGATAATCCCGTTTGGGTTGGTTTCCGCGCAGGCAAAAATCGATTCAAAACTGGCACCAAAACGATCAATTATTAAAATTGAGGCAAAGCTCAATTATTGATTTTTTTTCGCAATTCTCAACCTTTTTTCAGTAATGCATTTTTTTAAAATAATTCACTTTTAATTGTTAATACGATTTTAATTCTTAAGAATATTTTATCAACAATTGGATTTCGATTGAGAAAAAAACTTCCATCAAGAAAAAGGATTGAAAATTGAGAAACATCAATAAATGAGCTTTTTCTCGACAAATTCATAAATTAATCAATTAAAGTTCTTTTTTTCCATAATTAAAATTCAATTGTTAATGATATTTTATTAATAATTGAGTGTGAATAATTTTAAAAGAACATTAATTAGTCAGAAAGATTGAGAATTGCAAAAAAATATTGATAATTGACCTTTTTCTCGATATTAATAATTGCTCGTAAATAACAAAACTCGTAACTACAGTTAATACACAATAGCCGTGACTTTTCTTATTCCTCTATGAAGTCTTAGACATAATTTTTCAAAAAGTGGAGCCTTTTTCTCGTTGGGCTCTTCTAAATGACGAAAAATAATTTTGAGATTCGAGGATTCCAACGCAAACAAACCCAAACATTCGGGGCTAAAATTACCACAAAGCGGTGCCCATTGAGAGATCAACAATTCAACGAATCAATCTTCTTGTATATTAAGTCTCGTTGCTACTGATTCGTCCTACGATTGATATCACAAATGTTGATCAATATTTCGTGAATGGACATGTATATATATATAATATTCGTTATAGACGTGGGACATTTCGCGCCGAATCGATCAACGTCTCATCTTCGAGTCGTCCCTTTTTTACAGACGATTATTTCATTGTTTTCTGTAAAAAAAAAATCCAAAATTACTTTCCGCCACAGAATTCCAGCTAGAAAAAAATCTTTCAACTATTTTTAATATCTCAGCCGATAAACAGTTGACGAAAGCTTCCAAAAAAAGGAAATTCTAATCTGAAAGGAAAAAGGCTCGAGAACGACGCGTTCGTCCACCAGCGAACCGTCCCACGTGAATATCCGCTGTAATTCGCTTATCAATCATGCTTCTGTGTGACGTGTGGTTCTTATCACTTTCTCCTTTTTTTTTGTCTTCTTTTGATTTTTATGGATTGTGTTCCGTTGCGCATTCACCATTGTGCCGTCATCGCAAACAACCAAACAAATTGGAAAAACGAAAAAAAAAAAAACTCCCAAACACCCACAAAAACACCGCTTCATAGTCGGCAGCGATTCGGCCAGTCAAATAAGCATTTCCAGTGATCAACGCTCGCTCGGCGATACGTCTGATATTTCGACACTTCAAGAGGAATGCATTGCTTTCGGTAAATAGGAACATTTACCTTTTGAATATTCTTCATTTGGAAGTTACCTATTTCTCTCGTTACTGTAAATGTGCCTTATTGAACAAAAGCAATATATATATATATATATATATATATATATATATATATATATATATATATATATATATACATACATATGTCCGCGGATGTGTGTGTGTGCGCGTGTGTGTGTGTAAATATTTGTATATTTGTATATTCAATTTATTAAGATTCGAAATTCAATAGAAATCCATGTGAACCTTTGAAATATCTCCAAATATAAGTTACAGTTGAAACCCATTAACAGTTTGAGGCGGGATATACATTTAGACAGGAAAAAAAGAAGCAATATTGAGGGATTTTTTAAACTAAGAAACAATTATTCTATAATTATCAAACTTTAGGTATACTTTAATAGTACACGGAAAAAAAAATTCTGCAAATTTTGATGGAAATCCCATCAAAATGTACTGTGTCTCACGTCAATAGCGCCTCTCGGTACAAAATATTCGATATTTGCTACGTAAAACTCTAAAAAGTGCACGCCACGTTTCACACAAAGAACTGTAGGCCTATTGAGTTTATGCTAAGCGATCGATAAATTTTCGCAGTGTGAAACTGTGAACAGTAGATGAATCGACTCACGACTTTTTATAATGTGGACCTGTAAACAGTAGATGGACTGACTTGCGAATTTTTACTATGTGAAACTGTAAACAGTAGATGGACCGACTCACGAATTTTTACAATGTGAAACTGTAAACAGTAGATGGACCGACTTGCGAATTTTTTACTATGTGAAACTGTTAAAAGTGAACGAGCGGACTCACGAATTTTTACATTTAAAAATGTTATAAAATGAACGACTTCGTTGACAAATTTTTACACTGTGAAATAGCAAATAATGCAGATAGTGAATAGCTTTATGTACATCAAGCATCATTATACGTGAAAGCGAGATAGAAAAGTACAAATACAATACTCACTTCGTTTTTTCGTCCTCTTTTCAGCAGCAACGAATCTTTCACGGCACTTTTTCTTCACTAATCGTTTGTCCTTGTTCACTGTGTGTGTGTGTCCGTTTTCACATTGATTATAAATAATTGTCGTTTCTCGAAGACACTGCGCAAAACTTTACGCCACGAGATCCAAAAGAGCACTGAGTAGATGTCGAGACTGAGGGCGACCACGCGATAGAATTTTTCTTTGTTGATTTAGGCGTGCAGGTTTGAACGCCTTAAGGAGGTACGGTGATGACCACGCTAGTAAACTAAGAGTCTTTTTTTCGCCATAATACCGCTACGTTTTAGACATATGTGCGTGGCCTACATTTCGAGAAATATTTTTTAAGTATTGAATTTCAAGCTACTTATTATTTTTATAATATGAAAACAAACGTAATAATCTACTACTCGACTTCAGTAGTACGCCATATCTTTGACGTTTAGCATCGTTGCATTTTCGATAGCTGTCATCGGTCCCACGCGCTCGGCTTATTATTTTTGGTAGCCGGTAAACATGGAGAATGAAAATAAGTACTGTAGAAGTTTATCAAGAGAGTAACAGGATTGTACCTAAAGTCCAGTTTAGAGACAAAGGTAGATTCTGTCGAACAAGAATTAGAGAGTGAAAAGATGATATTGCGAATGCAAATGAAAAACGTCGCGTTGACGTTAACCTCAATATCCAATGTCCAATCTGTCCGAAGTCAAAACATATTTCATCGATTGTTATGTTATTTTTCCCTTTCCTAATTTTCACAATATTTGCAGATATAAAAACGAACGTTCATTTTATATGACGGTTTTTCCATGCTGACTTTACATATAAATGCGTTGTATGCATGTCGCCAGAAAGATTGAGATGCCTTAGCTATACATAAAAGAACTTTGAGTAAATATCGACGAAAGGCCTTTTATAATCGATTAAAAAACGTACGGCTTCACACAACCATATTTTTAATTCGCGTTGAAAATATCCGATAGAAGAATCAAATTTGCGCGGGTATCCGGCGTTGCCACACTTCGAGCAAGATGGCTGCGGTTACGTCACGAGACGTCTCTTTCGCCGAATACTTCGGTTTTTCGCGACTTTATTTCTAAATTTATTGCTTATTTCTGCGGTGAGCTTTCCAATTCAAGTTGCCTTATTGATCACAACGAACCAACGAACGCAACCGTCAGTTTTTTTTACGCGTGTCTTGGCTCCAAGTAGCACAAAAAAATCGATATATGAGAGGACAGGCACATTTTGTCGTCTACGTGTGACTAATTGACCAACTTTAACAATTAATAACTCGGAAACTGTACGGTAAATCTCGTGGAAACTCCGCATACGCATGGACGAAGCTCTCGACAATGTTATTAAAAAAAATCGGGCTTTTATCTTGGACTCGCTCTAATCACCGTACCTCCCCGAGTTGACGCGGTTTACAGTGCACATTGTAAAAATTCGAGGTACACGCGGTGTACCGCGCAATGTCGGCTGTAACTTCTACTGATTGCTTTGAATTTTTTTTTCACGTATCACACTAATCAATTTAAATACCCGTATTAGTATTCAACAATCCGTTATCAAAATATGCTTTGCCCGATTTGTTAAAAAAAATGACAATTGACTATATAAAAATTAAATCTGTACGTATTGAATAATACCGAGCTACGATACAATTTGCGATACACTACAGTTTTTAATTTAAACTCACACCACATTTTTCAGAAGACAATACCAAATTTCAATAGAATTTATTCCCATTTTTAATATTTGCTTGTTGAAGAATTTTATGGTTAAAATCAGTGATTACCAGTCTAATCTCACTTTTGTTTTCGAAGGTACTCCGTATATTTTACGCATCGAGTACCGCGATATCTTATATTTAATTTGTAAATTCAACAGTTTTCTTTATCGCGGTGATCATTATGATTTTTTTTACAGTTTAAATCTGCATTTCCATCGGTTCGAATAGTAAAAAAGCACGTTTGATCCGTTATTTTTTCCTAAAAGTGCTGTAACATGATTGGTTTACAGTGTGAAACTGCATTATGTTCATCATTCCTCAGTAATTTATAAACACCAACTATTCATTTCGACGAATCATTTTTTTCCGTGTATATTTAAGTATACAGAACAATTTTTTTTAAATTGATTCGTCATCAAAATGACGGAGCTGTGGCAGAGTTCTACAGCAAGGTCGCCGCGGGAGTTGCGAATCGGCGTGCAGTCTAGCTTCCCGTAGATTTTGATTTGCAAAAAAGCTCCAACATTTTTTCAGTTAGAACATGTATAGTTTCTATGTGACGGTAATTAAAATGAAGAAAATGGCACGCACTTACAAAAAAAAATCAACATTTCACGCAACATTTCTGTAAAATGGAGATAAAAGAAAGTAATTTTTTTTTTTTTAATTTTTCAAAAACAATTCTCGTCAAGTAGAAGGTACCGACATTATCATAATTTCTAACAAGTTTCAACTCAGTCGGCTTGATAGTTTTTGAGTAATCCTGCACGCGCATTTTGATAATGCAGTTTTGAAAAAAACAACGCGTTTGAAGTTCACGCCCGCTGCGAATCCGAGCGGTGAACGTAACGTTCCGGGCTGTAACGTTTGAAGTTTGTTTGAATTTCGCTTTGAAACTTTGGGAAAACAGTCTACATATATATTTCTATCGTTTAAGGAGAGAAAAAAAAGAAATCGATTTTTTTATCGTTGTAAATGTATATCCCGCCTTAAGGGGAGGGTAAGGGTTTCAGCGTGAAAAAAACACTTTTTTGCGAATTTTTTCCATATATATGGATAGAATAAATTTATTGAAACCTTTTGTACATTGCTGAGTGTCATTTCAAGAACATTCCGTGAAATTTGTACGCGAAAATATCCACAAACAAGCCGATGTCAAAGCATTTCCAAGTACGCCTGTGGAAAAACACGATTTGCGGTGTTCACTGTATCTCAGCTAGAAATAATCTGAAGTCAAGTACCATTAAAATGTAGTCAAAGTATCATCAAATCCTCCTCTCAATAGTCTTTGATAACTTTTCTTCATTTCTAAATTTTTGGTGGTCATGTAAAGTGAAAAGTGCTATTTTTCACGAACAATTCCGCCATTTTGGGGGTGGAAAACCCCCTCAACGTAAAAAAAAAATCTCCAGCTAACCGTTGGAGGGAGGTATTTTATATGTAGAAACTCTGTACCAAGTTTGAAATAAATCGGTCATGTAGTTTTCACATGGCAGTGAACACGGACTTTGAAAAAGTGGATTCGAGAAAAACGCGTTTGAAGTTTTACCTGTCGGAGCTACGGTGTTAGAGGAGCGGGACTAAATAGTCAATAACTTCGAGAGTTTTGCTCTGATTGACTTGACATTTTGGGATTATATTCTTGAAATGTTTAACTATAAGAAAAGGCAAAAAAATCGATTTTTCAAAAGTGCCGACCCCTATCAGCCCCTTAAACGCATTTTTCCTACTAAAAACTAGTTGTCACTGGACGTCTTCGTTACACCCAGTTTTTCCTAAGGAAAACCGTCCGATAAATAGATGTGAATGTTAGTTAAAAGTCGTCTTAACTAGTAAAACTAGTTCTTAGACCCAAACAAATCTAAACAGATGTTGTTTTTGATTTTTGGTTAACACCGGGGTATAAAGATTCCCCGTAAACACTATGGATAAAGACCGTTGATTGCGTTTATTTAGTATATCGAAGTACAACAACGATCATTTAGAAACAGCTAAGGGCTGCTTTGACGAACCGAAAATCTGGGTCAATAAAAAAAAAAAACTATTTTCGAGGAATAAGTAAGATGATTGGAAAATCGTTTCAACATTTGGTCGTATTTTGAGTGCAAAATTTAGTTAAAGTTGATAAAGTTGAGTGCAAAATTTAATTAACAAATATTAATAATTAAAGAAGTTATAAACAATCCTGTGAAGAACGTTTGAACGTGAGGGGCTCAACGGTGTACTTGATTATGCCCACCCGGTTGACTTGGAACAAAAAAAAACGAGGTTTTCTTTTAAATAGAAAATATTGACTAAGGCGGAAGCCTGAATTAGAAGGTCTAATAAAAGGCGTTTTTCGGGAATTTTTTTAGAAAGGAAAAAAACAAGTGAGCCCAGTAAACATTAATGTGGCTTTTCATGTATATTTGAAATGCACAAAAAAATATCAACATGAAACAATAAATGACTGCAGATTTATCTGCCACATGTGCGTCTTGCCGCTGCAGTCCCCAATTGGCGGGAAAGATGCAGCTCGTAATTCTTGACTGAACCAAATAAACCAATCAAATTTTCAATTGTTATGTATTTTTCTTCTGGGTGAATTAAGAAAAGCTGAAAAAATCGTGAAATTATAACTTTTCTCAGGTTTCAACAAAAAAAATGTGATAAAAAAATACTTTAACGTGCTGTAGGAATTATTTTAAAAACCTTTTTAATTTACTCGGAAGAGATTTTCATATCGAAGAAAACAAACTTCGATTCAATAAGTCGTTTAGTTTTTTTGCTATCACGTCCGCCAATTTGGCAAAATGAAAACTGGAGAAAACGCGTTTCAAAATTTTCAATAAGAGGAAATATTAAAAATCAATTGCTTCTCTGCTTTTGGCCTTGAATCTTCGAAAATGTTCACAATTGGCCTGTGTAACTTTGTAAATATATTCTTCGATAGTTTATCTAATTCAGGCTCCCGCCTTAAGGGGCTATACCAGTGTGAACGCCGAAAATTTGGGTGATTTTCGGGATTTTTTTGGAAGATAAGTACTCAATTAAATGTTTCGGAAAATTAAGAATATAATTGGCTATATTTGACCTATATTACATCATTTTTTCATAGTAAAATATTGAAATCCAAGCGACTTATGCGCTGCCTTCGGAGGCGCAAAAAAAGTTCCTCTCCTGCTGACATGATTCCGGCCGATTGAGTAGCTGAAACTGAAAAAGGAAAAAAATATTAAACTGGAAGGTATTTCCTGTACAATGACGTAGGATTTTTGAAAAATATCAAAATCTAACAAAATGGCGTAGTTATGAAAAAAAGTCTGTTTTCTTGCCTATAAAATGGTCGTTTTTTTCAATGCCAAATCGTCAATTTTCATTCAATCACAAATACCCTACGTTATTGTAGAGTAAATATATTCAAGACTACTCAGTTCAAATTTCAAGTCAATCGGATAATTGCTCTTTGAGTTACAATGTCAGCAAATTTGAAAAATCTCATTTCGAGAAAAACGCGTTTGAAGATTTAACTATCGATTTTTGCAAGATAAAATGCTTGGAGACACGGCCTTGGAATTTTTACAGGATATTCTTGAAAGTATAAACTGTCGAAGAAGAGAAAAGAATCGATTTTTTTGAAGTGTCACACTGGTATAGCCCCTTAGCCGAGCTTTTTTTCGTTATCGAGTTTCAATCATCAAAAATATTTCAATATTGTTTTGATTTCTCGAGGAAATATGACATTATTGTTAATAACTAATGAAAAAAAAATGTTAAGAAGCAAAACATCGATCAAGACTAAACTACCATTACAGTAAATAAGTGTACCGAATTTGAAGTCAATCCGTTGATTAGATGTCGAGAAATCGTGTACACCGTTTTGAAAAAAACATTGTTTTAAGAAAAAAGCGTTTAAAGTTTCACCAGAAGTTATATCGTTGTAACCATGAGTTTATCTTCAATCTCCGATTACTAAACCATATGTTGGACCTTCCTGTGCAATTTGAGTGGCCTCAAGCGACGCACGATTTTTTTAAATTCTCACAGTTTTCTCACAAAAATTCTCACCCCATTGACTGATGTATTTCGTCAGAACTATTTTTTCCTAGTTTAAACTAGTTTTAACTAACATTCGAATTAATTTCGCGTAACGAGCGCGTTCAGTGAGAACTAGTTTTTAATACGTAAAACGCGTTTAAGCGAAAAACGGGTTTTAAGGGAGACTTTGTCCTTGGAGTGCCATATTTCAGGTGTTTACATTTTATTTTTTTTAAAGGAAACGAGCAAAACTTTTTGAGTGCGGTTTTTTTCTTGCTTTTATTCATGATATACAGAACGTTACAAAATTTTTTTTTGAAAAAAAAAACCAACTTGGCGGCCGTTGCAGCTCGGCGAAAACAGGTCCTCAAATCGCGGGAGGTAAACGGCTGACATCACTGCCCCGTCTTTGTTGATCTGAAACACAAATTCGAAGCATATTATCAATCTGTGACCCTTTGGTCATGGAATGACGGATGGGTTTTTCGTTTAGTACAAATTTCGGAAAATGGCGGCAATTTAAAAAAAATCGAATTTTCGCGTTTTTTTCGCATAAAAAGATAAATAATAAATGCAAAAATGTATCTATCGAAAAAACGATCCGTCATTCCGCGAAGACATATTTTCTGAGTATTCTCTCCAAATTTCCGGTCGATATGTTAATTACAGCGGTCAGGAGAATGTCAGCCATTTTTAAAAACGTGTTTTCGAGAAAAACGCGTTTAAAGTTTTGTAATTTGTTTACACGAATGTGTTTATAATTACCGCTAATCGGCAATGCCTGGTCCATAGAGGCATCCCTCCTCTTCTTCTAGCTGCTCATGTTGAGCCGCTAACATCTCCCGCTAAATTTCAAGGACAAAGTCTCCGTTAACTGTAAATATATGTATTCAATATTATATTATACACACACATACATCTATCTATATACATATATATGTCCTTATAATTTCCTCATAATTGATTGCCATTCAATGACCATTCATATAAATCACTCAAGAATGTGCGTGTGTATATACATATATAGGATGACAATTATAAGGCGACCCTTTTTTTTTTCAAGGATCTTGCCCGGAGATTTTTGCGACCGCGAACAATATGACATTAATGGTTTTTTCAAATACTCTCTGAAAGAAAATACAGCGTATTTTTGTAATAAGTATTATTTGCCGAAAAAAATGGAGCATTCTCGAAAAAAAAAACTAAAATTCTATTTTACGTTCAGCAGAATGAAGATAGTTTAATTCCGAGTGCGAAAGTCTTCTAACAAAACTTGCAAATGGAATTAAATTATTCAATGCATCCACCTTGAAATGCATCTTGAACAATTCTGTTCCCGATGACGGGATACACGATAAAGTTTTTCTGGAGTTTCTCGGAAACAATTATCTTTATTCGGCTGTACTAAAAATGGAATTTCGATTTTTCTCCACAATGCTCAATTTTCCTGGCATTTACTACTCATCACAAAAAACGCTAGATTTTTTTGTCCGTAGAGGACTTGAGAAACCATAGAAAATCATATTTTTCTCAGTCCAAAAATCTTCGCGCAAGACCCTTACGGCGGGATATACAATTACAACGATAAAAAAAACCGATTTCTTTTTTTTCTTCTTCAAACGATAGAACTATATATGTAGAATATTTTCCTAAAGTTTCAAAGCGAAATTCGAAAAACTTCAAACGTTACAGCCCGTCAATGCTGCGCCTCGCCGCTTGGATTCGGAGCGGGCGTGAACTTCAAACGCGTTTTTCTCAAAACTGCATTATCGAAATTGGCGTGCACGATTACTCAAAAACTATTAAGCCGATTGAGTTAAAACTTGGTATAAATATTGATAATATTGGTACCTTCTACTTGACGACTATTGTTTTGGAAAAATTGAAAAAAAAAAACTACATCCTTAATCCACATTTTACAGAAATGTTGCGTGGAATGTTGATTTTTTTTTGTAAACGCGTGCCATTTTCTTAAATTTGCATTTTCTTCATTTTAATTAGCGTCACATAGAAACTATACACGTTATAACTGAAAAGATGTTTGAACTTTTGTGCAAATCAAAGTCTACGGGAAGCTAGATTGCACGCCGATTCGCAACTCCCGTGGCGATCTCGCTGTAACACTCTGCCACAACTCCGTCATTTTGATGATGAATTGATTTGAAAAAATGGTTTTGTATACTCAAGTATACTATTAAAGTATACCTAAAGTTTGATAATGGTAAAATAATTATTTCTTTGTTTAAAAAATCCCACAATATTGCTTATCTTTTTCCTGTGTAAATGTACATCCCGCATTAAAAAATACATGGCCTTACAATTGTTGCCCCGCAAGTGTGCGTGAATTCATTGCTTTTAAAAAATCGATGTAATATAATAACTAATTTGAAATTTAATATGCATTTATGTAGATTGCTCGAGTGTGTGCGCGCGCGCGCGTGTGTGTGTGTGCGTGTATGAAAGAAAATTTTACGAGGTCATCAAGGTATAACGCCTCTGCTTTTTGTACCGTTGATTTTATATATACATATATATAATTCTCGTTTTATCATATTTTACAATTAAAAAAAAAACGCTTTTACCGTACTCCGAATTGACATTCGAAGCCAATGCCCACATTGTTTGAGGTAAAAATGACACAATGTTACAGACTCTGCCCATGCTCTCTTCGTAAGAGCAACCTATCTCGTCTGTCACAGACTGATATCATCGTGGAAAACGGATCTCAACATATCCCTAGCTGCGCTCGAGATGCTATCGGGCCTCGCGAGAACTCGTATACGCGAAACAGGTACGACGAATGATACAGATATACAATTTGCTCAATCAATAAACGGAGATTTATAAATGTGGAAAAAGCATTATTTCTGTAAAATACTTAATTCTTTATTGGTGTCACTGTAAGCAGCAAGGCGACTCACAGGTTCGATCGCCGACAAAGTATTAGCACGTAAAAATAGCTTCGCGCGCACTGCAATGACGAATGTGTAATGTAGATACGTGCTGGCGGAGGGGATGAGAAGACGAAATTTCGAGAGGGACGAAGAGTTCAGAGTTGAAAAAGGCGCAGAGGCACTTTTGGTGTAATTTTTGAATGATGAAAAGAACAAGGCTCAACAAGGGCGTGTCGTCTTTCGGTAAATGGCAATGGACATTTTTTTCTCAAGGGGGATTTGAAGGGCAACAAGATTTATCTTCAATAGCCCAATAGTTTTTTTTGCCGAGTTAGGCAGTTTTGTGAAAAAATTAATGGAAAATAAATGAAGCAAAATTAATCGAATGGATTAGATTGATAAAAAATTGGACAGTTTTTTTATGACTGCTTCTGGTCGAAAAACCTGGAAAGGGTTTCCATACTTTCCGCCGGTAGTGTATGTATTAGGAGTACAACTTTGCAGTGACCGTTTTACTTAGAGAGCCACTGCGGCCGAAGTAGTGGCCCTAGCTCAATAAAAAAGTGGCATTTTAAACTAGAGGCTCTGCCAATGTAAACAATTTAAAAAAGCTAACGGATACGTGTATGCGTTATAAAGTTATTGGCACTCAAACATGGCAACCTACGAGCCGAATTCTCAGCATTTGCGGGAATTGCTCCAAAGACAACAAAGGAAGGGATTTTTGCACCGGATTGTGACTGGAGATGAAAAGTGGGTTTACTACGATAATCCTAAACGCCGAAAATCATGGGGACTGCCTGGTCATATTCCGTCATCGACGCCCAAACCGAATATTCACGGATCCAAAGTGATGCTGTGTATCTGGTGGGACCAGCTGGGCGTTGTGTACTATGAGCTGCTCAAACCATCCGAAACCATCACAGGGGAACTCTACCGACGTCAGTTGATGCGCTTGAGTAAGGCACTCAAAGAGAAACGGCCACAATTCAACGAAAGACATGACAAGGTGATACTGCAGCATGACAATGCCCGACCCCATGTTGCAAATGTCGTGAAAAAGTACTTGGAAACCCTGCAATGGGAGGTTTTATCCCACCCGCCGTACTCTCTCCAGACATTGCCCCTTCCGACTATCACTTGTTCCGGTCAATGACACACGATTTGGCTGACCAGCACTTCGGTACTTACGAAGAAGTCAAAAATTGGGTCGATTCCTGGATTGCCTCCAAGGACCAAGACTTTTATCGACGCGGGATTCGAATGCTACCTGAAAGATGGGCCGAGGTCGTAGCTAGCGACGGGCAGTACTTTGATTAAAAAATATGTAGCCAATTTTTTATAATAAAGCCTTAAACTTTTGAAAAAAACGGTCACTGCAAAGTTGTACTCCCAATATGTAGTATGTAGAACAAGCACGAAGCGATAAGACAAAAACAAGATGAGGAATTAGTAATTATTATTTTTTTTCGCTCGAACGCAAATTTTGATGGTTTTTTACGTTCGCAGACGCTCTCGAGTGCAAACGAGCTGTCAAATGGCTCTGCGATTATATATCTTACCAGTGCTGGCGACCGCCGCCGGCTCACTCCAAGGATCTTCACTCCTCGATCGTCGCCGCATTCGGCTGCCTCACCACATGGCTAACCGCGCATCCTCAATTGTTGCAGGTAGCCCGTGATTGTTATGCTGGGGCCGGGTTGAAATTCCGAACGTTGAATGATCAGAACGCTCAAAATTCCGAAAATATACTATCCCGAAAGATCAAAACTCCGAATGAATTTTACATTCAATGTATTTTACATTGTCTAGACAAATTTCCAAAATTGACGCAAAATCACTTCTTAATAAATAAAAAAATCTTGAAATAATTCGTCGATTTATTGAAACTTTTAAACTTTCAAAACTCCCATAGCCGAATTGTTTTGACGGTGTTAGGATTTTCGGAGTTTTGGTCTTTCGTGTAAAATTCTTTCGGAGTTTTGATCTTTCGGGGTACTATTATTTCGGAATTTTGAGCGTTCTGACCATTCAAAGTTCGGAATTTCAACACGGCCCCATCTTGAATTTTGGAACACTAAAATTCGGAATTTCAAAACCGTCGGAGCATTCAAAGTTCGGAATTTCAACCCGGCCCCACTACTGACTACGCAATCGGGCGAGGATTCTTCTAAATTCAACGAGTTTATTAGGGATTTTCAAAATTTCGTAATTTTATTATGAAATTTTCAAAATTAACAACTTCGATTGAGTTTGTTGAATTTCATAACTTTATTAAGGTTTTT
Source organism: Ophion obscuratus (assembly GCA_964007375.1). Classification (NCBI taxonomy): domain Eukaryota; kingdom Metazoa; phylum Arthropoda; class Insecta; order Hymenoptera; family Ichneumonidae; genus Ophion; species Ophion obscuratus. The sequence continues at coordinate 54,353,325 of OZ023317.1, forward strand.
TCAACTTTGATAACGTTGCTATGAATTTTTTTAAACTCACACGTTTATGAGGGCCTTTTTGAATCTGATAACTTTATGAGGGATTTCAAAAAATCGATAATCTTATAAGAGATGTTTTTAATTTAATAACATTATAACAACTTAAATTTCGTAACTTTGTTAGGAATTTTAACAAATTTTTCAATGTTACATTCAATACTCCGATAGAGTTTTGTTTCGAATTTAATAATATCTTTCCTAGGGATTTAAAAACAATGTTAACTTTATTGAGGATTTCTTATATTTAGTAACTTTAATAAGGTTTTTTCCGAATTCGATAACGTTACTAGGCATTTTATTAATTGATAACCTGAAAAGACATGATTTTAATTCGATAAAATTATAATTATTAAGATTTCGTAACATACTTGGGGATTTTTTACAAAATTTTGAATATTACATTTAGTAACATTGAATTTTATTCGGATTTGATAATTGTAATAGGAATATTTTTAAATAAAAAACTTTATTAAGATTTTTTTACATTTGACGACTTAATTAGGGATGTTTCAAATTTGTTAAGGGCGGGGTAAAGTTAATTCGGCGAAAAAAAGGCATGCTTTTAAGATTTTTTTTTGGCGTAACGAACAGTGTTCGTTTATTGAAAAATTTACATATAATAAAGTAACATTTGAACAACATTCTCCTAAATTTGCATTGCAAAATATTCAAAATTGAGCGAGTGAAAATTAAACCCCGGAGGCGCATCGAAAAAAAGTTGGTTTGCGGTGTGCATCATAACTCGCAACAGAATCATTTGAAACAAAAAAAATCAAAATGCATTTGTTAAAGGAGATGTTTCTCGAGGTAATGACGGGAGGATTTTTTTTTTCGATTTTTCGATTTTTCGTAGCACTTGGGATCCAAAAACCCGATTTTCGCTAAAAAAATCGGCTAATTTGTTGTTAAAAAATTAGTAATTATTAAAAAAAAAAAAAAAGCTCTTGACAATACCTGGTGAATTATGTGAAGAAGTACTGTGCAAAATTTCAAAGCGATTGGTCCAGTAGATTTTGAGTTATCGTGCACACGGACTTCAAATATGACAAGTCTCAGAAAAACGGTTTGAAAAACGCAGAAGAGAAGAGAACGGCATGGAGCAATAGACGCTCAAATACTCATAACTTCGTCAATTTTACTCCGATCGACTTGAAATTTTAACACAATATTCTTGATATATTATGCATTCATTTTAAAAATGAAAAAAAAATGAAAAAAAAAATAATTTTAATACTTTACCCCGCCCTTAATGTTGCTTAAAGGACAAAGACTGCTTGACGACGGTCTTGGAAGTGGTGGAGCTCGGTGTCTCGGGTACGAAAAGTATCGGAAAGCCCGGGGAGCCGATCAAGATGAAGGATGAGAAGGCACTGAAGCCCGCGTCGATGAGGGTCCGGGACGCGGCCGATGCGTTGCTCACTACGATCCTAGAGCAGGCAATTATATCGTTCGATCTGTCGTTATCCTTATTCTTAAGGGGTTACGTGGGTTTCGAAGCCAAAAAAGCATATTATCTCTATTAAAAAAAATATATATATAAGTTATTTTATTCAAAATGTTAAGCACACAAAAAAGGAATATTTCAACAATATTTTTTAAAAAATCGTCAAAAAAATTGGGAAATTAGCCGGTGAGACCTGGTTTCCGGAGACCCGTAAAAAAAGTGTCCTCGTGGTGGTCAGGATAACTCATGATAGCTTTATCTGAAAGTAAAAAACCAATTTTCTCTGTTAGTAGATGAGTATAGCTCATAATTGAACATAGGATTTCAAAAAAAAATTGAAATTTTATTAGGAGTACAACTTTGCAGTGACCGTTTTTTTCAAAAGTTTAAGGCTTTATTATAAAAAAGTGGCTACATATGTTTTAATCAAAGTACTGCCCTTTGCTAGCTACGACCTCGGCCCATCTTTCAGGTAGCATTCGAATCCCGCGTCGATAAAAGTCTTGGTCCTTGGAGGCAATCCAGGAATCGACCCAATTTTTTACTTCTTCGTAAGTACCGAAGTGCTGGTCAGCCAAATCGTGTGCCATTGACCGGAACAAGTGATAGTCGGAAAGGGCAATGTCTGGAGAGTACGGCGGGTGGGATAAAACCTCCCATTTCAGCGTTTCCAAGTACTTTTTCACGACATTTGCAACATAGGGTCGGGCATTGTCATGCTGCAGTATAACCTTGTCATGTCTTTCGTTGAATTGTGGCCGTTTCTCTTTGAGTGCCTTACTCAAGCGCATCAACTGACGTCGGTAGAGTTCCCCTGTGATGGTTTCGGATGGTTTGAGCAGCTCATAGTTCACAACGCCCAGCTGGTCCCACCAGATACACAGCATCACTTTGGATCCGTGAATATTCGGTTTGGGCGTCGATGAACCACCGCCGACACGTTTTCTCACTAATAGAATCCTCCCCGTAAGCATCTACAAGCAAACGGTGGGCTTCAGCCGCAGATTTCTTGATGTTGAAGAAGTAAATCATAACCTCCCGCAAATGCTGAGAATTCGGCTCGTAGGTTGCCATGTTTGAGTGCCTATAACTTTATAATGCATACACGTATCCGTTAGCTTTTTTAAATTGTTTACATTGGCAGAGCCTCTAGTTTAAAATGCCACTTTTTTTATTGAGCTAGGGCCACTACTTCGGCCGCAGTGGCTCTCTAAGTAAAACGGTCACTGCAAAGTTGTACTCTTAATAGTTTTTGGCAGAGTTGTATGCAAAATAGTTCAATTTTTCGTACAATTTACACTACGTATAGCCTTGTAAAATTAGTTGCAAACAAAAGAAGTGTGCAAAATTTCGATAAGATCGGTGGAATAGTTTTCGAGAAATCGTGTCCACAGACTTCAAAAATAGTGTTTTGAGAAAAAGGCGATTAAAGTTTTTAGTAGAAATAAAACGAAGAATTTTTTTTTTAAACACAGAATCGTCGATCCCAGCTCCACAAAGCAAATATTCTGCTGCAGCTGCGATGTCCAGGACATCTTTTTGTTCCGGCGTAGATTTTTTAAAATGTTTAAACCCACGTAACCCCTTAACGGATCATCACAGTGTAACGGGTCGAAAAATCGTTGATTTTCGCGATTTTTTTCCGTTCGCTAAAATACTCTAATCAGTCTGATTTTTTCATGTCGAACCAAAGCACTCATGAACAGAAAGTAAATTTTGGAACCTTTATTTTTATTCTTTTTACATTTTTTTTAACGGTTGAAACTTTTTAAAAAAGGAGACCTCACGGTGTACACGGTTGTGGCCGTAAATATTACCTGAAACGAAAATTGGAAAAAGATTATTAATCAGTATGAAAGCCGCTATCTTGCTATAGAGGTTCTTTTTTAAATTCAAAATTTACATAATGGCGGCGGCTCGAAAAAAAGTATCGAATCTAGACTATTTTTCGGCAGTTTTTCGTTTGAAAAAAATATGAAGCTTTAAAAAAAGCTTCCACAGCAAGATAAAGAATGGCGTGAAGAATGTGGTGTTAAAATTTCAGACGGATAGCTTGAAAACTCTTACTTTCAGAGGGTACACCGTTCTGAAAAACGAATTTGGAAAAAATCGCGTCCGTCCGCGCCAGGTCTCACGCAGCTGGTCCGAATCCCTTTTTCTTAGCAAGGCTGCAATCGGAATAATTCGAATTTCGCCTCGAAAAAGTTATAAACAGCATTTTAGTTTTAAGGCTTTCACGGCTCTTTATGTCATGAGAAGAGTATGTGGCTTCCGGATGGAGGCCGTGTTGAAGATCAGCGTTGTGCCGACGTTTCGCAAACGTTACAGTCTGCATCATCAGGGCTGAGGAGGACTGAGGAGACAATGGCTACAAGCCAGGCAACATCGAAAGAACGATCAAAAATCTAAAAAGAAAAATAGCTGATCCGAAAACGGTTACAGCACCTGATAGGGAGAATGAAGGACAAATAACCGCAACAACTTCCCTTCCATACCTTCAGGGCATAACCGATCGCATAGGGAGGGTCCTTGAAAAAAATAACGTGCGAGTCATCTTCAAACCTCAGAAGAAACTAGCACAAGTGATTCCGAGTGCAAAAGACCAAAGACCACCATTAAGTGCACCAGGAGTATACAAGATACCCTGCTCATGCGGTAAAGTGTACATAGGAGAAACCGGGAGGAAGATCAGTACACGGATCAAAGAACATCAACGGTGTATCAAATATGGCCATATTACACAATCAGCGCTGGCCGAACATTGGATGGAGACTGGTCATGCCATCCAGTTCGACAAAGCCCAGAGCCTGGCCCCATCAAACAGCTATTTTTCCAGGAAACACCGAGAAGGCTTGGAGATCCGAAAACATCCGGACAATCTAAACAGAGATGGAGGATATCACGTCAATCCTATTTGGCACACCGTCCTCCCGGTTTTTTAATTGACCAGCTGATCAATTAAAACATCTGATTGGCTGGTGCAGCGATCCAGAACGATGACTGCAACTATATAAGGAATACCTGAGACACGAGAGCTTCAGTATCGGAGCTCTCAGCCCTGATGATGCAGACTGTAACGTTTGCGAAACGTCGGCACAACGCTGATCCTCAACACGGCCTCCATCCGGAAGCCACATACTCTTCTCATTGTAAACAGCATGTTTATAACTATCGGATAATGCAACAAGAAAAAATCGATTTTTTTGAGAATTTCACACTGTGATGATCCCTTGTAGTACAGTCGTGCTGTCGCTGAAAAAAACCCGGAATCGGAGAAAATTAGAAGAAGGCTAGTTTTTTGACAGGTGATTTTGTAGGTGCCGCGGGTGCTAAATCCAAGTTTGCCTAAAAGTCGGGGTGTAGGGTTCTTTTTTAGGGGATGAAAGGAGATGGGGGTGGATCAATGCCAAACTACAACCCCTACGAGGTCGGCGCCGTGAGACAAAATGTTCAGAAAAATCCGGGCTTTAGTTTTGTCCACAGCGCCGAAGTCGTGGAAGTTCATTTTGAGGGTGAAAAAGTGGGGTGAAATTTTGAAAAATCGGTTTTAATTCAATAACTCTTTAGAAAAAAATCGTACGTTTTTTATTCAATTGGGAACATTGTAGCCCTTGAAAAGACGCGTCGATCGAATATTCGATCATCACTCTCCGATAATATCTTCACCGCCAAAAAATGGTTACAAAACAAACAAAAAAATAGTTTATTGAATAACTCAAAAACAATTGGTTTTTCGAGTATGGTTCAAATGTACGAAATGTAGAGAATAATTTTCTCCATATTCTCGTTGCTATGGACCACCCTTGAATTTTGATTTTCCAACCCCTCTCGGGGGTTGAACATTCAAAATGAAATTCTGGGAAAACTATTGACGGCACGAATTCGCCGCTGTGGAAGAATTTGTAGCTTGAACCCTCAGCTACATTTTTGTCCACAGCGCCAAACTCGTATCTCTTTAGTTTCGGTCAATAGTTTTCCCAGAATTTCATTTTGAATTTTCAACCCCTGAGAAGGGTTTGAAAAAGCAAAATTCAAAAGTTGTGCATAGGAACGAAAATATAGAGAAAATCATTCTCTACATTTCGTACATTTGAACCATCCCCGAAAAATTCATTGTTTTTGAGTTATTCAATAAAAAATTTGTTAATTCTTCAACAATTCTTTTGGGGGTGAAGATATTATTGGAGAGGGTTGATCGAATACTCGATCGACGCGTCTTTTCAAGGACTACAACGTTTCCATTTGAACAAAAATTGTATGAATTTGGCCTAAAGAGTTATCGAATGAAAACTGATTTTTCAAAATTTCACCCCACTTTTTCACCCCCAAAATGAACTTCCACGACTTCGGCGCTACGGACAAAAATAAAACCCAGATTTTTCTGACCATTTTGTCTCCCGGCGCCGACCTCGCGGGGGTTGTAGTTTGGCACTAATCCACCCCCATCCCCTTAAAAAAACCCTACCCCCCGATTTTTAGGCAAACTTGGTTTTAGCACCCGTGGCACCTACAAAATCACTTGTCAAAAAACTAGCCTTCTTCTAACTTTTTCCGATTTCAATATACAGGACGACTGTACTATTGAGGGGTCTTCTAACTTTAGACGCTAGAAAAGGCTATTTTTATGCATTTTTTTGATAGGTTTATATTATAGATATTGATATAAAAGTTGTTACACTTAATAAATACACTTTCGAAATACATTGAAAAACAAAAATGTATCAAAGTATTTATTTAAGTCACTATTTATAGACGAAAATGGTAGTTAAAGAATATCCTGACAAAATTGTAGGTCTGCGCTGTTGATGAAATCTCGGAGATGGATAATCCGAAACAAAAAATCAAACGGTTTTAGATTCAGTATGTCAATGGCTATAGTGCATATCATACGATTTTTGATATATGCAAAAATAACAAAATGGCAGATATTTTCCGAAAAAACAAAAAAAAACGTTTTTTTCACCGTTTTTGGCAAAAAATAGTATATATCAGCATTTAAAAAAATCCTTAACATACGCCATAGCTATAGTTGTAAAGAATATGTGGTCCAAATTTCATAAGGATCGGTTCAGTAGTTTCAAAGATTTTATCAACAAGCCGTCGAAAAACCTAGTTTCGAGAAAAACGCGTTTAAAGTTTGTTTGGGTTACATAAATACATAAAATTTTTCTTTTACGCATTTCGAAAGTGCATTTATTAAGTGTAACAATTTTTCTATCAATATCTATAATGTAAGGTGTAGTAAAAAGAAATCCATTATTTTTGCAATAGATGACTTTAGTAATCTGTATCTCGCGATCGAATTACGCTAGATGGCGTTAGAACGATAAGATTTCGTACTAAAATAAACATCTCAGACAGTTTTGTGATTGCTTGACTCAATATTGTTTGAGCGCGCGTCAAAGATGGCCACCGGCAAAGTGAAAATACGCCGTATTTTACAGTTTTTCTTCGATACAGACGAAAATGCAAGCCAGGCGGCTGAAAATGTGAATAGTGTTTATGGTCCTGATACTGTAACAGCCAATCACGTGGAATTTTGGTTTCGTCGATTCCGTTCCGGTAATTTTGATGTCAAAGATGCCCTACGCTCTGGAAGGCCAATTGTCGAAAATGTCGATAAAATAATGGAAATCGTCGAGTGTGCGATGGCACGGAGCGTTGTCGTGCTGCAATATCACACGTTCGGGTCTCGTGTCCCATTCTGGCCGTTTTTCGAGCAATGCGTGGTTGAAATTGATTAGTTGTTTTCGGTAGCGATGCCCATTGACAGTTTCGCCCGGTTTCAGCAGCTCATAGTACACGATTCCTTTCTGGTCCCACCAAACGTAGAGCATTGTCGTTTTTCCGAAGCGATTTGGCCGTGCCGTCGATGTTGACGCTTCGCCAAGTGAAAGTCACGATTTTCTGCGTTTGGGATTCTCGAAATATATCCATTTTTCATCGCCAGTAACAATTCGATGCAGGAAACTCTTTCTGTTCTGCCGCAAAAGCAAAATTTCGGAAGTGGCTCTTCGATTTTCCATTTGTCTCTCAGTCAACTCATGCGGCAACCACTTTCCTCCCTTGTGAATTTTTTCCATGGCGTGGAAACGTTTCGAAATACATTGCCGAGTTGCATTTAATGCCTCGGCAAGTTGATCCTCTGTTTGAGTGTCCATCTTCATCCAATAACGCTCGCAGATCGGCGTCCGCAAATGTTTGCGGCTTTCCCGAGCGCTCCTTGTCCCCAGTCTCAAAATCGCCACTTCCGAACCGCTTGAACCAATCTTCACACGTTGTTTTTGATGGTATATGTTCGCCGTAGGCCTCCTCAAGTAACCGACGTGCTTCAGCTCCTTTTTTTTTAGCTTGAAGCAGAAAAGCAATGCTAGCCGCAAATGCTGTTTATTTGGCACAAACTTTGACATTTTCGAGGTTAGAAAAAAGGTCGCTGTGTTGCGATATTTGTTTATATTACGACTGGGTATTCTTAACAGATGTCCAAGCTATGAAGACACCCAATTTCAGACCTGTATGCCGACTACATGTGTCGCTAGCGCCATCCATGTGTGAAACCCGGGAACTTAGTTGCGCACCTAGTATGAGAAAGACATAATGAAACCACCTTCAAAATGGCAATAAGTTATCGATCAAAACGGTGCATATTTGACCTAAATCGGATCCTTCTAACTATACTAAATAAAGCCTTTAATTTCATGCAAAAATAATGGATTTCTTTTTACTACACCTTATATAAACCTATGAAAAAAATTCATGAAAATAGCCTTTTTAGCGTCTAAAGAGAGAAGAACCCTTAAAAAATATTTATATCATTATGATCGGCGAAATTCTGCGAACCACGTGCGGTTCAAGTCAGAGGCGCGTCAAGTTCGACATTTATCGCGAATTTTCGCCTCCTGACGTGTTGGCACTTCGATGTCCAGGTGGGATACTTTCCGAGCGCTTGCGGTGCTCAGTCGCTCTCATCGTTGCTCGACGAGGTTTCGCTCCTTCGTCACTGCAACAGCTGGCCGGGTGGTCGGGTCGGGCGTTCCGGGGCGGTCGAGCGTTTCCGTTATTTCGTCGCGGAGAATGCGACGATGCTGGCCCTGCTGGAGGAGCCACTGGGCAACGACCAGGACCCTCAGCCAACCGTGACGGTTTTGATTCGTGGTCCTTTCGGCCGTCACGTTTGGACGATGCAGCTTCGACATTTGCCTCGTCACCGATCGAGCACGCGAAGCATCAACATGAATCCGGGAAGGCCCTTGCCGCTTGCCGAGCCGAGTCCTCGGGTCGAGTACAAGCCGCGCTTCTTTCCGGACAACATCGATCGGATTCCTCACTGCAAAGTGTGAGTTTTTTTCCAGCCCCCGTCGACATTCGCGTCCTCCAACTCCGCCATTCCGTCGCTGACTCGAAGAAGCTTTTGCCACGTTTGTTTTCTCATTCGTGCAGCGACGAGTCGATTCCCAGCCTGGAGGCCGTGATGAACGACAACGACGCGGTGAAGAACGAGCATCAGTTGCTCGCGCAATTTCTCGAGCGTCAAATTGCACTCGAGGCGAAGACGAGCGAGCAATTGAACGCCTCGAGCTCATTGAGCGAGGAGAAAATGGAGGAGTGCACAGCGCCGCAGGTCTGCCACGAGTTCCAAACGGCGAGGCTCTTTCTCAGCCACTTTGGCTTTCTCAATCTCGAGGGAAAGAACAACGAGGAGTCTGGTGTGATTTCCGGGCTAACCGCCCTCGACCAGACCGTACCTGGCTTTTGCACCGATCTCGAGAGCCTCGATCACATCAGCCCGCGGACCTGTGACACCGTGCACGTCTTCTACGTAAAGGCGGGTCAAAAAAACCCGACGGATATTGTCGCCAATGTGGTAAAGAACCATGCGCCTTTTTTCCCCCTTCGCATCGTTAATTCCTGGTCCCCATTAACGGGAAAAAAAACACGCTTTGCGGTGTTCATTGTATCTGAGCTAGAAATAATATGAAATCAAGTACCATTAAGGAGTAAGGCCACTGTAAGGGCCCAAAAAAAAGGTTTTTTCACTAATTTTTTGCTCCCGAAATTGAAGGTATTTGAAAAAAAACTTTTAATGGTGCTATCGGGCATACATTAAACTTTATTATAAAATTTTTTTACAGTAAAAAAAAAACAAAATGGCGGTTCCACAGCTATCTTCCCGGGACATGTTTTGCTTCCAGGGCTCCGCGGCACGCAGCACCACTGGTGCACTTTTGAATCTAGAACAAAAAAAAAACCATTAATCTAGAGGGCTATAGCTAGAGAATGTCGATCGGATTTTAAAAAGTATCAATTTTTGTGGATTTGGCGTGCGTTTGAAAAAAAAATTGATTTTTGACGAAAAAAACGGCAAGTTTTTTGTTAATAAAAAATCAATAAATAAAGTTCTTGAAAATTCCGATCGACATTCTCAAGATAATGTAAATGTTCACATCTGGTTAAAATTTCAAGTAAAAAAAATGAAAATTGTTCGAGTTATGCTGCGTGCCATTTTGAAAAACCATGTTTCGAGAAAAACGCGTTTAAAGTTTTGCGAATAGTTTTTTATTGGAAAAAATTAAAAAAAGAAGTTAACAGGACCTTTTTTTTCTTATTCTAGAGGGTTTAAACTATTTTTTAAGCCAATAAAAAAAAATTTACAGTGGCCTTACCCCTTAAGGGGAGGGTAGGGGTTTCAGCGTGAAAAAAACACTTTTTTGCGATTTTTTTTCCATCTATGTGGATAGAGTAAATTTATTGAAAGCTTTTTTACATTATTAAGTGTAATTACAAGAACATTCCGTGAAATTTGTACGCGAAAATATCCACAAACAAGCCGGTGACGAAGCCTTTCCAAGAACGCCTTTGGAAAAACACGATTTGCGGTGTTCACAGTATCTCAGCTAGAAATAATCTGAAATCAAGTACCATTAAGGGCGGGGTAAAGTTAATTCGGCGAAAAAAAGGCATGTTTTTAAGATTTTTTTTGGCGTAACGAATAGTGTTCGTTTATTGAAAAATTTACATATAATAAAGTAACATTTGAACAACATTCTCCTAAATTTGCATTGCAAAATATTCAAAATTGAGCGAGTGAAAATTAAACCCCGGAGGCGCCTCGAAAAAAAGTTGGTTTGCGGTGTGCACCATAACTCGCAACAGAATCATCTGAAACAAAAAGAATCAAAATGCATTTGTTAAAGGAGATGTTTCTCGAGGTAATGACGGGAGGATTTTTTTTTTCGATTTTTCGTAGCACTTGGGAGCCAAAAACCTGATTTTCGCTAAAAAAATCGGCTAATTTGTTGTTGAAAAATTAGTAATTATTAAAAAAAAAAACAAAAAAGCTCTCGACAATACCTGGTGAATTATGTGAAGAAGTACTGTGCAAAATTTCAAAGCGATTGGTCCAGTAGATTTTGAGTTATCGTGCACACGGACTTCAAATATGACAAGTTTCAGAAAAACGGTTTGAAAAACGCAGAAGAGTTTGGTCGCTTAGCGCTCATTGCACATAAGTTTGAGAACACTTCTCGATTGCATACAAATTTTAACACAATATTCTTGATATATTATGCATTCATTTAAAAAAATGAAAAAAAAATGAAAAAAAAATTTAAATACTTTACCCCGCCCTTAAAGTTTAGTCGAAGTATCATCAAATCCTCCCCCCAACGGTCTTTGATAATTTTTTCTTTCATTTCTACATTTTTGGTGGTCATGTGAAGTGAAAAGTGCTATTTATCACGAAAAATTCCGCCATTTTGGGGGTGAAAAACCCACTCAATGTAAAAAATTCTCAAACTAACCTTTGGGGGGAGGTATTTTATATGTAGAAAGTGTGTACCAAGTTTGAAATAAATCGGTCATGTAGTTTTCAAATGGCAGTGAGCACGGACTTTGAAAAAGTGGTTTCGAGAAAAACCGCGTTTGAAGTTTAGAGAAGTCGGAGCTACAGTGTTAGAGGAGCGGGACTAAATACCTTCTAGTCAATAACTTCGAGAGTTTTGCTCTGTTTGACTTGAAATTTTGGGATTATATTCTCGAAATGTTTAAGTATAAGAAAAGACGAAAAAAAATCGATTTTTCAAAAGTGCAAACCCCTACCCTCCCCTTAACGCGCCAAATCCTTCGCTCTCAGCTGCACGAGAACAACGTGTCGCCGAACTTCTTGGAGTTCCTGAATTCCCTCGGCTGGCCTGTATCCGTCTCGAACCACGCCGGTTGGACCGGTCACGTGTCGTCGTCTTGGCGAGTCACACCGGAAGTAGGTCCGCCCCAACAGGCTCGAAACGATCACGGTGGGGCTCTTTACAACGGCGAGACTCACGTGCTCTACTGGGCTGACGTGAGCTCAGAAATAGCCTTCGTCGTACCGGCACATTGTGCTGTACCGATCAGCCAGCAGTGCCTCGAAAACGTCGAAGATGCCAGTTACAGCAGCGACGTCAGCAATGGACAGAGTAAGCCCTTTCTCTCTCTCTCTCTCTCTCTCTCTCTCTCTCTCTCTCTCTCTCTCTCTCTCTCTCCCTCTTCAATTAAACTAAATTAAATTAAATTGAACTGAATTGAAAACGAGCACGTGAAGCATGGTTGTTGACGGTTCCGGCGGCGTGTTCCTGGTTTTATATTGGTTTTCGCCATTGATTTGGTTTTCGATCTGGTTTTGATTTTATTTTGGCTTCGATTTCGATGTTGATCTTGATTTTACTTTATTTATTTTGGCGTTGATTTATTTTGATTTATTTTGATTTATTTTGATTTTCTGTTCATTTTATTTTATTTTATTCCATTTTATTTTACTGCATTTTACTTTATTTTATCTCTGCTTTCCTTCATCTTTATCTTTTCTTTTTTCCTTATCTTTGTCTACACATGCTTCTCAGTCTACATAATTTTGGGCGCGGGTATGTGTACCTACTCTAATGCACTATTGTATTGTATACTCTTGCGGCTGTGGATAATCGTAAACAATTTATTCAATCTGGGATTATTTAATACCTGGATTATTCAGCATTACGAGTCATGCATTATTATATTATATTATCTTGTTATAATTTTTATATTATTTTGTATTATTTCGTATTATTAATTTTATTAATTTTGTATCCTGCAAATGGTTGCTTTTCATCACCCACGTTTTCTTTTTGCGTAGTGCTTTATTGTTGTTATTATTATTTTTTTTTTTTTTTATTATCGACGGTACGGTACTCGCTTGTTGATGTTATACATTATTGGTATTATTATTATTATTATTATCATTGTATTATTTTATTTTATTATTATTATTATATTGTGTGATTTTTTGTATCCTTTGAAAGGTTGCTTGCTTTGTATTACTTATGATTTCTAATAGCTAAATCGCATTATGTATTTCATATTGTATGTAATTAATTAACACAATTTGCCCGAAAGCTTGCTGGGGCATAATAAATTATATCAATCAATCTCTCTCTCTCTCTCTCTCTCTCTCTCTCTCTCTCTCTCTCTCTCTCTCTCTCTCTCTCTCTCTCTCTCTCCCTCTCTCTCTCTCTCTCCCTCTCTCCCTCTCTCTCTCTCTTTTAATTGAAATTATTCGCATTCTTATTTGATGGTAAGCTGGCAATAGTTAAAACGTTAAAACGTTGAAATGTCAGTACGGATTGAAAATCTGCATGTGGTATCTTGTCAGTTCATCTTATACGAATGGGACTGTGTGATTGGCCTTCCTTGTCTTCCGGCTAGGCTTATTCTCATAATTCTCATATTTCTGATTATTCGGATTAGTACTTAAGGTTACGTACTCGATTGTGCTGCTAAAAGCTGTTATGTAAGCTATTTTTTACAATCTTATTTTCTCAAATTGTCATATTATTTTATTTCTCACTTTCTCTCCCTACGGCGAACATACTATAAGTGAGGTGGTTATTCTATCAGCATTATATAATTTTTTACATTATCAGTATTATAACTCATGTTGCATTATTATTTCACTCACATTATTATTATTTTATAGCGTTAGTTGGTAATCACACGAGTCTAAAGTTATCGAAATTGAATATTAATGTAAGTTATACTCACTTATTTGGTTATTTTTAATTGATTAATTTTGTCATAAAACTATTTTTTTTTATTGTATCAAATTATTGCCCCAAAGTTGAACTAGGCCATAATAAATCATATCAATCATATCATATCAATCAATCAATCAATCTATCTCTTTCTCTCTCTCTCTCTGCAGATTCGCTCCCGTGTATTGTACTCCCAAAAAAGACACTTTTGTGTGCCCGATTTTAAAGCAAGGCAATTTCAACCTTTCGCAATCATCACCAAGAATCAAAATGGCAGGAATTCATCTTTGGCATTGATATGCCTGAATGCATTTCTTTTTGCACTGTTCAAATTCCTCTTGCGAACAAGGACAACAGTAATGATAATAACAATAGTGAACTGATCGGAAATAAAATGTCGCTTTTTGTTAAATTATTAACTCACAGTAATAAATTAACTAATAGAAAATAACAATAATAATAACCGTACGAGTAATAATAATAATAAGAAATGTTTAAATAATGACAATGATGATTACAATAATAATAATTAACAACAATAAAAACATCAATAATAATGGTAAAATGGAATATTTGAATAAAAACAATAATGATAACTAAGACCCAAAACAGCAATATTAATAATATTAATAAAAATGGAATGTTTGAATGATCACGATGATAATGATAATAATAATAATATGAAATGTTTAATAATGATAATAATTATAATAATAGGAATTAACAATAATAATAACAACGCTGCTAATAATACCAATAATGTATATCATCAACAACAATAATTATAATAACGATCAATATCAATCTCAATAATCATAAATACCAATAATAATAATAACAAATAACAATAGCAATAAAAATAATAATGAACAGCATACTGTCCCCTCCTGCCCTCCTTTTGTTATAGTTTCTTGGTTTTAAAATGTCAAATAATTATTGGAAAGTGTAAAGTATCCAGTACTTGCAAGTAAATATATTACACTTACTGCAAAATGATTTGTTTCCGAACCAAAAAAAAAACCAAAAGACTTTCCAACTTGACAAGCTCCGATCCGTGACATTTTTGGCAATGTTCGAAAAAAAAATGTCATACGTCAAATATCGATAATTATTTCTGTTCATAAAATATTGTTCCTGTATAAGCGCAACGAATTCGCACGCTTTGTGAGGGTAATTGAGTTCGTTTGTCGTTTTTGACGGAAAGACTGGTTCGAAAGAAGCATCAGCGAGTCCACGGGCTCCCGCGCGTCTTACGCCATACCACAAGGGAATTCCCAGGGTCCGCGGACGATGTCGCTCGACCTCGAGAAACAACCGTCGAGCATTCCGGGCTCGGGACCGCCCAGTGTCTCGAGCTCCGAACCCGCGAGACCCCGGAGAACGACGAGGCATCATCTGCCCGGCCAAACGGACACGAGGATCATGGTCGTCTGGCTCGAGAGCCTCGAGGACTACGCGCAATTCCCTATCGGTCAGTTTTTCTCACGCTTAGCCAGATGGAAAAGTTCGTCAAGGGGCTACATCTACCTAGGGCCCAAAAAATGGCCGAGTTCCGAGTTTTCTTTTTCTGCGAAACGGTTGGTGAAAAAGAAACGCATTTTTCTTCAACACAAAGATACTTATATTGAGAGCCTTTGAAAACCACTAAAAAATACAGCAACAACAAAAACATGGCCGACTGCAGACGACGACATTTTTGGCGCGACGTTTGGCGGTGTACACTCTGCAGCTTAAGGGACAACACCACTGTGACCCCCTGTTTTTTTGCCTTTTTTCAAGAATTTTTTTTTGTGGGAAAAAAAAGAGATGTTCGAAATTTTTTTTTTGTTTTGTTCGTTGTTTATTGAAGATACGTAAAAAAAATTTTTCAAATTTTTCACGCCCCATGGTGACGCTGGGGAAGCTCCCGCGTCAGGTACTGTTGCCTCTGCAGTGGTTCGCGGCACGCAGCAGAACTCTCTTCAAAGTCGATCTGAAAAAAAATACCGAGTGTTTTCGTTAATAACATGATATTTTGAAGAGAAGTACATAGGGATTTGAAAAAATATTGATTTTTAAAAAATAGGCACGCTTTTGAAATTAAAGGACGATTTTCGAGCAAAATTTCTCGTCGAAAATAGGCGATAACTTTTTTTATTATTGAGATATTGAAAAAATCCTATGTACTTCTTTAGATAATCTAGTTTTATTGATGCAGTCCAAATTTGAAGTCGATCGGATAAAAATTGCTCGAGTTCTACTGCGTGCCGAACTCAAAAAAGTGGTTTTGAGAAAAACGCGTTCAAAGTTGTAGGTTTGTTAATTTATGCGATAAATTGGAAAAAAAAATGTTTTACCTTTAATCAGCGATGCCGGCACCATATAGCTGGCCTTCAAGAAGCAAATCATTGTCCCTAGCATCTTTTCTCGAACTTGTAGAGGCTCTTCTTGCCTCTTTTGCGGCGTCTGTGAGCGAGCGCTCCGCCAGCTCGATCCGCGCTGCGTCGGTTTCAACGCAAAAATTGAAACAATTTGGACCGATAGTTATCCCCAACGTCTCCAAAACTTTCATGAGGCTTCTCAGGCCATCATTGAATAATAATACCGCGATATCAGCTGCAATATCGACGATTGACGATTGACGACTTGAAAATTTTTCAATTATCGCCACCTATGGCTTTTTTTCGAAACTATATTTATAACAATAGCCGGTTTTTGTGAAGGGAGACAAAAGAATACCTGGGAAAGACCCGCAGGACCTGGGAAAGGCCCGGTATACCTGCCGACCCTGAGGCGCGCAGCTGCGCGGGACCCCGAGCGTCACGGAGCGCTGCACCGCTCCACGAAATATTCAATATCTCCGAAAATAATTATTTTTTCGACCTGGGTCCAACGGCATCTTAATCTTAAATGTATTTTAGATTTTTCTAGATGGTTTTCAAAAAATCGATTTTTTGAAGCCGTCACAGTGGTGTTGTCCTTTAAGGGATACAACCACTCTAGTGTGCAGAAAATAAGGCCTAACTTTGAGAAGTGATTTTGGGAGTATGAAAAAAGGAATAGGATTTGTTTTGAGAGGGTTTATTTAATACATATTTCAGTATCAAGAAAAAAATTTATTATAATTTTCATACAAAATTGCGGCGACAGAGCCCGTCTTCAAAAACATGCTGTTTACTAATAGCTTCACGGGAGGACGGTTTTCTCGTACATTATAAAACCTGGAACAAAAACCAAAAAAAATTATAATCTATTTATTATTAGCTATGGGACTGCGTAGGTATTTTTTTTATCAAATTTTGAAAAAATTGCGCACTTTGAAAGAAATAAATGGATTTTTTGCCCAAACAATGAGCAGTAAATTGTTTATAAAAAAAAAGTTTACATTTGATCAAAAAACGGCTGAGTATTCCCATAGAGATTGTGGAGCTACTATCAAAATTTCAAATCGATCCATGCAAAGGTGTTCGAGTAATCCGTCCTCCCAGTTTGAACAAAGTGGTTTCGAGAAAAACGCGTTTAAAGTTGTACGAGGCGCCTGAGAAAAGTCCGAGGCGGCAAAATGAACAATTGAAACTCTAAAAAAAATTAATTCACTACAGGACCAATTGAATGTTGTTTTTATGACCCCAAAGTATTTTTTAAGCAAAAAAACGATTTTTCCAAAATCCTAGAGTGGTGTTATCCCTTAGGGCGGGATATACATTTACAACGATCAAAAAATCAATTTCTTTTTTTTTTCTTTAAACGATAGAAATATATATGTAGAATATTTGCCCAAAGTTTCAAAGCGAAATTCGAAAAACTTCAACCGTTACAGCTCGTCAACGCTGTGCCTCACCGCTTGAGATTTTTGCGACCGAGAACAATATGACATTAAATGATTTTTTCAAATACTCTCTGAAAAAAAAATACAGCGTATTTTTGTAATGAGTATTATTTGCCGGAAAAAATGGAGCATTCTCGAAAAAAAAAAACTAAAATTCTATTTTACGTTCAGCAGAAAGAAGATAGTTTAATTCCGAATACGAAAGTCTTCTAACAAAACCTGAGAATGGAATTAAATTCAATGCATCCACCTTGAAATGCATCTTGAACATTTCTTTTCCCGATGACGGGATATACGATAAAGTTTTTCTGGAATTTCTCGGAAACAATTATCTTTATTCGGCTGTACTGAAAATGGAATTTCGATTTTTCTCCACAATGCTCAATTTTTCCGGCATTTACTACTCATCACAAAAACACGCTAGATTTTTTTTTCCGTAGAGGACTTGAGAAACCATTGAAAATCATATTTTTCTCAGTCCAAAAATCTCCGCGCAAGACCCTTACGGCGGGATATACAATTACAACGATAAAAAAACCGATTTCTTTTTTTTCTTCTTCAAACGATAGAACTATGTATGTAGAATATTTTCCTAAAGTTTCAAAGCGAAATTCGAAAAACTTCAAACGTTACAGCCCGTCAATGCTGCGCCTTGCCGCTTGGATTCGGAGCGGGCGTGAACTTCAAACGCGTTTTTCTCAAAACTGCATTATCGAAGTTGGCGTGCACGATTACTCAAAAACTATTAAGCCGATTGAGTTAAAACTTGGTATAAATGTTGATAATATTGGTACCTTCTACTTGACGACTATTGTTTTGGAAAAATTGAAAAAAAAAACTACTTCTTTAATCCACATTTTACAGAAATGTTGCGTGGAATGTTGATTTTTTTTGTAAACGCGTGCCATTTTCTTAAATTTGCATTTTCTTCATTTTAATTACCGTCACATAGAAACTATGCACGTTATAACTGAAAAGATGTTTGAACTTTTGTGCAAATCAAAGTCTACGGGAAGCTAGATTGCACGCCGATTCGCAACTCCCGTGGCGATCTCGCTGTAACACTCTGCCACAGCTCCGTCATTTTGATGATGAATTGATTTGAAAAAATGGTTTCGTATACTTAAATATACTATTAAAGTATACCTAAAGTTTGATAATTGTAGATTAATTATTTCTTTGTTTAAAAAATCTCTCAATATTGCTTATTTTCTTTCTGTCTAAATGTATATCCCGCCTTGAACGGTCCATTCGAAATCTAAAAACTAAACGGGTTATTCAAGTTAACAATAAATACTTTAGCATACAAAATCCATTTAAAAAGTCGTCATTTTTATATAAATACTGCAAAATGAAGATTTATTTTACAAAAAGTGAGATCATCAACGACCTTTAAATGTTTCTCATCGTATCTCCTGTAAATTTGGTAACAGTCCATCGAGTGGTTCTAGACATATTGTGTTCACCGACTTTGAAAACAGTGTTTCAAGAAAAACGCGTTTTAAACTACAAAATAAATCGAGATTATAAAAAAGGGTGTTTATCATGCATATCAGTGACTGTATACAATAATTTTATTTAAGCTATTAATTTCAAAATGGCGGCTGTGCAGCGTTTTTGAGATGACCTCTCCGTTTTTCCAAGGTCCACGGCCGGACAAAAAGCTCCTGTAATTTTTTAATTATAATGAGCCAATGATTTTTTTTCGTTTACATATAATAACTGCTATAGAAGTACGCAGGATTTTTTCGATATATTGATTTTTGGCCAAATGACGCACTTCTAAAGTGGAAAGTGAAAAATCTGCCTAAAAAATCGTCAGATAATTGTTGATAACAAATTAACTATGCAATATAAAAAAAATGTTACGTACTTCCATAGCCAATATATTTTTCAAGATATATTCAAGATTTCAAGTGAATCGGTTGAAAATTGTCTGAGTCATGTTTCCGGCCAACTTAAATAATGTAGTTTTGTGATAAACGCGTTTGAAGTTTTGAGTAGTTCGCGGCGGACCGGGCGGCCTTGTACTAAAATTTGAAAACCGACAACTTAGATATTTTTCCCAGCCATAATCTTTTCGAACATCATTTTTGAGGTCCTAAGGGACCATTAAAATTTTGTTTTAAATCGATTTTTTCGAAAATTCTAGAGTGGCCTAACCCCTTAAAGTCTAAAGTACGGTGTACTGCCGGCGCTCGCTCGGCCGACTGTTAGAAGCTGTAGCTCATTTAATTTTCGGAATATTTCAATGAAATATTCAGGGAATATAGCTAAAAGGTGTCTATCAGATAAAAATAATTTTGGAAAATGCAATTTTTCGACCCACCTAGGTAGACGTGGCCCGTTGAGGCGTTACCCCCCCACTTGTAGCGCAAAAAAGGCCTTTTTCATGAATTTTTTTAAAGAAAACTACAAAACTTTTTCAATCGATCAATATACCATCTTAAAGAACATATCTTGAAGAACTTGCAGTAAAATTTTTTAATTGTATCTGCTACGGCGAACGCTACGCCAATTTTAGCTTCCATGTACAGGGAATTTCCCCCTTTTTACATTTCCCTCCATTTTTTCTCCAATCCACATCCCTAATCGATCCCCACCTTGCGGCCGCAGCCGACTCTGTATCGCATTCACCATGACTTTTTTTTTTTATTCTTATTTTATTTTATTTTATTTTTTTGGAAGCTAAAGAACTTGCAGTAATTTTTTTTATTGAAAAATATTACATTGTTTAGTGGCAAATGGCCGTCAATGAAATAATGTTTTTATATACACGGTTTGCGGTGACCAACATTGCGGCGAAGTGGATCATCTGAAAAAAAAAATGCGGATGGATTTAGTCAAATATAAGTATAAACTAGTCTTTAATCGAAGGATTTTAAAAAATATTCATTTTCCACAAAATGGCGGACAGTCAAAGTTAATGGTTCGATTTTAACGAAAAAAACGGCCGTTTTTTGGCTATAAAACGGCCATTTTTTTCGAAAAAAAAAAATCGAACGATTAGACTACATTTTTATGTATTAAATAAGCCTGCAAAATTTCAAGAAGATCGGTTCATTAGTGTTCGAGTAATCTTGGTCACCGACTTCAGAAATGCCATTTTGAGAAAAACGCGTTTAAAGTTTCCATTTCCGGTCGTTTACACAACGGATTCTTCTCTTTCAACACTCATATCTCAGTCAATTTAGTTCGGACCGACTTGAAATTTTCAGGACATATTCTCAGATACTTATACTTCAAAAAAATGCAATGAAAAAAATCGATTTTTTCGAAATCGCAAGTGGGGGGTAACCCCTTAAAGAAACAAGATAGTATGTCGATACGTTATTGGTGCAAAAAAACATTCACAGCGGATCTTTTGCCCTGCACGAACACCGGTCTCGAGAGCGCGAGAACCCTGTTGCCCTCGGACGTTCAGGTGATTTTCCTTCAAGCCCTCGCCAATGGCCTGCTACGCGTCAGACTCCAAGGCCCCGTGTCGAGGATCAATCTGGCCACTCCGCTCATCGACGGCATGGTCGTTTCCAGGAGAGCGCTGGGCACTATGGTGCGGCAAACGGCACTGAACATGGGCCGTAGAAGAAGATTGGACAACGACAGGTACGCGAGAAATTAACACGATACGCACCTCCAGCCGCGTTGAAAATCGGCGCGTCTCGCAGTAGGGTATTACAATCCGTTTTTGAAAGGTGTCTGAATTTGATCCTCTGGTGGTATAGAACTACTAGAGACTTTATTTCTATTTTATGAAATTGATAAGTGCCATAAAAATGCATTTAAAATTTACATTTCAAATTTCCGCGCGAAAACGCTAGCCGCAACGCTGCTTCGGTTCGTGACGTCAATTGCATAGTAAACATCGACGCTGCGCCAATTGTGAATACGTAATTTTTTTTTTCGTTAAAAGTGAGTTACAATCCCTATCATTGATGTTTTGTTCCTAGGTGTAAGAATACTGGTGTAAAAACACCGCGAAAGTTGTGGATTTAAATGCCAATTGATATAAATACAGTTGCATGCAAAAGTGTCCGGCCAAAGATAATTTTATGATGGAGTAACGTTCAAAGGATGCAAAATGGAAACACAAACATATCATCGGAAAGTTCTTTTACAGGGTGTCCAATAGGAAGTTGCTGAAACTAATCGACTGTCATTTTAAAACACGTGCACAGAATCAGAAAAGCAAAATTGCTTTAAATAGAGGAAACTCTGCAGTTTTAAACGCACATAAATAAAACCCAGTCAAATATTTTTTATGTCAATTTATTACATCTTATAAAAATAACGAAAAAGTACAGTGATTAATGATAGATATTTTCGAAGTGCGAACCGTTAGATTCTGCACAAAAATCAAATCTCTTTTGAAAACTGTGAAAAACTGTGTCCAACATATCGTTCGTAATGCCGCGAACCACTTCCTGGATGGCCGCGATCAGTTGGTCTACTGTCCTGGGGTTTTCAGCGTAACAATGATCTTTAATGTAACCCCACAAGAAAAAATCACAAGGGTTCAGGTCCGGTGAGTACGGAGGCCATTCTAGTCCGCCTTGAGCAAATTTAGGGTACCCCAGACCGATTACTCGAGTCCCATGTACGCGATGAATAGCTTCAAACACCTCATGAGTCCGGTGCGGCGTCGCTCCATCTTACATGAAGTAAACATTTTTTAACCAGTCCCCTCTTTTTTGCATAAGGGAAGAATTTCGTTTCCAAAAGCTGTTTGTAACTCTCTCCCGTTACCGTAGATTCCAACAATTGCAAAGACATTCCGTTTACTTAAATCGCTGCCCATGCCGTTACTTTCTGTGGACGAAGGGACTTCGCTAGCGATACGTTGGGGTTTTCCGTTCCCCAAAACCGGTAATTTTGCTTTTTTACGTACCTATTCATCCAAAAATGTGCTTCATCGGAATAAATAATCAATTTCTCATTAAGTTCTTCGGCTTCAAACATTCCCGCAATAGTGTTACAAAATTCGATGCGTTTCGTCATGGCATGTTCAGTTAACAATTGATGAGTGCTTACTTTATACGGATGAAACTTTAAAAAATATTTCAAAATGTTGTGTAATGATGATTTGGTTATTTTTAGTGCTTGAGCAGCTTTCCGAATCGAATCATTTGGATTTTGTTTGAAATAATTCTCAACTTCGTTGATCTTCTCTGGTGTAGTCACCGTAACATATGGACCTGGCAACTCGTGTCTACGGTCCTGGAGTGTACCATACTTCACGAAGTTATCGATTATCCTACAAAAATTAACGTAAAATTACTTCAATGCAGTTTAATTGAATTGAAACACAAGTTGTGTGATAGATGAATATGAATAAATATTAAATTCTTACGTTTTCAGAGTGTTTTTGCTGGCAACTCTATGAGTTCCAAACTTAGTACGAAATCCTCTATACGCATTACTATAAATTTTTCCCTCGAGAAGAAGCATTCAATAAGATATACTTTTTCTTCCGTGGTGAGCTCACTCATTTTGACGCGCGCGTACTTGCTTCAACCACGGCTGGAATAAAACTGCGGGGCCTCAGGTATGCGCCTTAGAAAAAGGGACCCCTACTGAATGCACGGAGGGAAGAGACACTTATTTAGTTTTAGCAACTTCCTATTGGACACCCTGTATTATGCAATCGAAACGCGTTATTGAAATATTGTATATAACTATTCATAATTGCTTATAACCAAAATAACAGTTTTTGCTTTTTCATATCCGGTCAAGTACGAATTACGCACTATATACAAAGAAAAAATATAGTAAGTCAAGAAAAAAATTGAAAACGGTAATAAATGTAAGATTTTCATCAATAGTTGGTAGCCATGCCCTCCGAAGTTATCACAGCAGCACATCGGTGAGGCATCGATTCAATAAGTTTGATGATTCTATCTTGAGAGATATTTTTCCACTCTTCTTGAACTTTTCCCCGCAAAGCAGCTTTATTGGCACAGTGTTCAGTTCCTACTCTTAGCTTAACTCTTGCCATAAATGTTCTATGGGATTCAAGTCCGGAGATTGACTCGGCTACTCTAAAAATCGAATATTTTTCTTGCTAAAAACCTGCTGAAGGAGCTGTGATCGATGTTTTGGACCATTAACTTGCTGAAAAATCCATCCTCGTGGCATATTCCGACGAGCATGAAGCAGCATTTATTTTAATATTATATCTCTATACATAGCAGAGTTTATAGTGCCTTCAATTTTAAAGATTGGACGGACGCCTTTTCAAGAGAATGCACCCCATCGCATAATGCTACTTCCACCGTGTTTCACAGTTGGTGTTTGATATCGCGATTCATTTCTAGTTCCTTTTCGTCATCGAACGTCCCTTCTCCCATCATTTCCAAACAAATTAACTTTAGTTTCGTCTAAGAACAGCACTTTTTTTCAATCTTCAGCAGTCCAGCTCTGGTATTTTTTCGCGAATTCTAATCTGGCCTTATTTTTTTTTACCGATGAGCGGTTTTTTAACTCCAACACGTCCAAAAAGTCCCACTTTTCTGTCAGTCTACGTGAAACAGTACTTTGGCTAATGTCAGCCAAATTTTCTTCGCGTAATTCACGTGCGATGATTGCAGCATTCTTATTTACGTCTCCGACAGCCTTTCTTTTGATCACTTGATCGACACGATTAGTTGTTTTCCTAGGTCTCCCAGGACAGTATTTATCTTCTAGAGCACCTCTAGTCTTGAATTTATTTATTATATCGTTGACAGTCGATTTTCCAATCGCGAAAATTTTAGCTATTTCACGTGAAACTTTTCCTTCGTTTTGCAACTTGATAACCACTTTACGTATATCCGAAGACGTGCGTTTCGACATATTGACTGAGTGTTACTGATCGTACAATGCACAAGGAACAGAGCTCTCAATGTTTACATGATTTCGCGACTGATAACTTCAACAAAGCGAAGCGAATTACATCTTCTTGGAATTTTGCCGGACATTTACGAAGCAGCAAAACGTGTTATTTTTCTTACCAATAATTGTTAAGCGTTATGAACAATTTTTGAATTACATATTTTGATTGCACAATAAAAGAACTTTATGATGATATATTTGTGTTACCATTTTGCATCCGTTAAACGTTACTTAATCATAAAATTATCTTTGGCCGGACACTTTTCCATGCAACTTCATGAGGAAGACATGGTTAAAACTTGCGAGAAGAGATCCAAAGTCACAGTCCGAAAAAAAAACTCATTTGTTCTTTTTTGAAGTACAGATAACTATTTGAAAATTTGCAACCAACTATGACAATCGAAAATATTGGGTTGATACAAAAATCTTGCAACACACAACACGAGTAAAAAAGAGAAATATTTTATTTTACCAATAAACGATTATTCAGTAATGTAGGCTCCCTCCGCATCTACAACTCATGCCCAACGTTCTGGTAGACTTTGCACGCCCGCAGACCAGAATTCTTTTGACCGTGAATTAAGAAAGTCGTCCAATGTATTTTTGAGATCTGACAGATCATCAAATTTTTTATCCCGTAAATAGTTCTTCAAAGCTCGAAGCAGGTGATAGTCGGTAGGTACTAAGTCTGGTGAATACGGTGGGTGTGGTAGAACTTCCCATCCTAGCTGCGAAATAGTTTCTTGTGTCATCTTAGCGACGTGGGGTCGAGCATTGTCATGGAGAAGCCGAACGTGAAGACGTTCACGCCTTTTCTGTTTCATAATTTTAGCCACCTTTTGCAGTTGTGCAGAATAAATCGCTGCCTGTATTGTGGTGTTGATTGGCAGAAATTCGTAATAGAGCATGCCCTCGGAATCCCACCAACAACAGAGTAAAACTTTCTTCATTTCACGGGGCTGTTTTGGGGTCGGTTCGGGTTTTTCCCCTTTCGATAGCCACTGACGCTTGCGCGTGTGATTAACATACAACACCCAGCTTTCATCCCCAGTGACTATTTCTTGAAGAAAATCCTTTCTTTGCGGACGATGCAGGAGTGAAAGACAGATGGACATGCGTGTTGCTTTGTTTGATTCGCTGAGATTGTGCGGTATCCAAGACGAATCAACTTTCCTATATCCCATCTCTTGTAAATGTCGAAGGATAGCAGGATGACTGCAGTTGAGTTTGTTGGCTAATTCTCGTGACGACATATTAGGCCTTGCCTTTATAAGTGCTCGCAGTTCTTCATCGTCCACAATCGATTCCCTGCCGAACCTAGGTTTGTCTTCAAAAGATGTATCGCCAGAATGAAAACGCCGATACCATCGGGAGACCGTTGAATAATTAACTACATTAGCCTTGAACGCACTGCACATATTACGGGCTGCAGCTCTTAAAGAATGCCCTTGCAAGAATTCGTAATATGCGATTGCTCGAAGTGCACGTTGATCCATCTTTGCTCATACTGACTCCGCGGAACATCTGACTCGCTTATATATCCTGCGGCATGGAAGGTTCTAGACCATTCTTGTATTTCCTATTCTCGAATGTTCTCGAACTTCGTTATTAGGAAAAATATTTTAATTGAAAAAAAAAGTGTTGCAAGATTTTTGTACCAACCCAATATATAGTTGTCGACGCTTTCTACCGCTTTCTTCGTTTACTATGTCAATGACGTCACGTCGGAATCCATTATGGCGGCTACCGTTTTGCATGTTCGTTGAACAGATAGAAAAAGTATTTTTCTTTCTTTAATGAATTATAAAATTCATTTTGTGTTTTTATAAATTAAAACCAACATTATTCGATTGCTTATTGCGAAAAATATCTTATTTATACGTTCTTAGTATTTTTCTTGCACATAGTAAAATACCCTATTCTTTTGTTGAAGGATAAATTGCAAAAAAATGTAAAATTGCCATTATACGTTATCGGCTCTTTCGCAACCATAGAATTTTATCGCAAGATAACGGAGTGCACGAACTCTCGTGTTTTTCACATCCTTTCAGTTATCATCCGCCCCACGTGAGGAGACGTCTGAAGATTCAGGAAATGGTGCAAAAGTACAAACGAAACTTGTCCCAGCCGGAACTGTTGACGCTGTTGTTCGGCAGCTTACAGACGTAAGACGTTGGAAAGAGAAGAAAAAGAAAATCACGGAGTCTCAAAGCGATCTGATACAATTAAGTGAAAACCAATCGCCGAAAATGCTTTGCTTATTATATCGGACGATCCTGTTGTTTTTTTTATTCGAGTGGACGTACGTTGTAAGATCCGAAGAGATAGCGAATCACGCGCAATTTCGAGCATCCGTGAAAGTCGTCGACGATTGCCTCACTGGCATTTTGGGATAACGCGATGGATCGGAAGAACGAGAGGAAGGAGCACGAAAATACGCGCGGACAAAATTTCTTTGACCTCGAATTATTATTGATAGAAATTTTATTTTTTAAAAATGAATTTCGTCCACTTCCGGTGTAAACTCTCCACTGTAAATATCCGTTCTAGGAGCATCGAAACGTCCTTTATTTGTATTTGTACGCGGTCCGACGCGTCGTCGGACATTCCCCCGAGTGTCGAGGCGAAATTAACACACGCTGCAAAATTTCGATGCCATAGTGCGCGCCCCGTTCGTTTGATAGGAAAGTTTCGATAATTTTTGAAACTTTTCGCAGTCATTTTTCCTCGGAATGCGACGGTTCGAGTGTCAAAATGCGCGTTTCCGAGGTGACCAGGTCGAGTATCTCTTCGATCAGCGATAAGCTCAACCGGAAGTTCATTTTCTAGCCCTTTTCGGCTTGCAGTCCCCCGTGGCAAATCGACACTTCAAGCGGAATCGTGTGTCGTTTCGCCTCAAGACGGGAACCCGAATTAGAACGTCCAAAAAAGGGTCGGCGGGAATTTTTTTAGAAGGAAAAAAAACAAGTGAGCCCAGTAAACATCGAGGTAACTTTTCATGTATATTTAAAAAACGAGGAAAAAATCACATTACCTTGGTTAATGTTATTAGATTTTCGATTTGTCGCCGCGTTATCGCGTAATGTCGATTGAAAGTTAAAAGTCGTCTGCTAAAAGCCCATCTTACTGTACAAAGAGTCGCGGCGTGTTCGTCGGTCAGTGGTGTCGATTTTTTTATTTCATTACTTCGCGTCTCTTGATGTATAAAAAAAAAATTCAACGTGAAACGATAAATGACTGCAGATTTATCAGCCTATCCATGTGCGTCTTGCCACTGCAGTTCCCGCTCGGCGGGAAAGATACAGCTCGTAATACTTGACCGAACCAAATAAGCCAATAAAAATTTCAATTCTCATATATTTTTCTTCTGTGTGAACTAAGAAAAAGCTGAAATTTTTTGAAATTATAACCTTTTCTCAGGTTTGAAAAAAATGTGTTTAAAAAAAACACTAACGTGGTGTAAAAATGATTTAAAAAGACTTTTTCAGCGTCTTTTGAAATTCACTTACGAGGAACATACCTCAGGTGACAACCTTCGGTTTTTGTTGAAATTTGGATATGTTACGAAGCACCGAAAAGTAAGCGATACTTATTTTTTTTCATCGGCAGAAAAGTGGCCTTAAGGGGTGATACCACCCCTCGAATAAAGTCATCTCTAGGGGTGGTTTACCCCTTAATTTTGTTTGCAATGTCACTATAGCGGAGAATTTTCGTTTTTGTTTCATTAAAATCGGTGGACCCCCCTTGTGTGTGAAACTGCTATACTACCCCTAGAGATGCCTTTTTTCGAGGGGTGGTTTCACCCCTTAAAACCGTATTTCCGCCGATAAAAAAGCACGTATCGCTTACTTTTCGCCGCTTTATAACATATCCAAATTTCAACAAAATCGAAGGGTGCCACCCGAGGGATGTTCCTTGTTAGAAGAGATTTTCATACTGAAGAAAATAGACTTTGGTTTCATTCAACAGGTCTTTTTAGTTTTTTCGCTATCAGGCTCGGCAATTTGGAAAAATCGTGAAAATAAAAACTGGAGAAAACGCCCTTCAAAGTTTTGAATAGAAGGAAATATCAAATATCAAATATCAATCGATCCTCGGCTTTTGGCCTTGTATCTTCGAAAATATTTACAATCAGCTTTGTAACTTTGTAAGTACTACTGTGTCCAAAAAATAAGGTGACATTGTATTTATTTCGAAAATTATTTATTTTTCCAAATCAATTTCATCCCCTTCAAAGTAATCCCCTCCCGATGCAATGCACTTGTGCCAACGGATTTTCCAATCTTCGAAACACTGATTGTCGTCACTTTCCGGGATGGCCTTCAGTTCCGTCTTCGCTGCGGCTTGAATCTCCTCTGTCGTATCAAAACGGTGTCCCCGGAGCGATCTTTTGAGCTTGCTGAACAGCCAGAAGTCGCACGGCGCCAGATCAGGTGAATACGGTGGTTGCGGAACGATATGGGTTGAGTTTTTGGCGCCGTGCGACTTCTGGCTGTTCAGCAAGCTCAAAAGATCGCTCCGGGGACACCGTTTTGATACGATAGAGGAGATTCAAGCCGCAGCGAAGACGGAACTGAAGGCCATCCCGGAAAGTGACTACAATCAGTGTTTCGAAGATTGGAAAATCCGTTGGCACAAGTGCATTGCATCGGGAGGGGATTACTTTGAAGGGGATGAAATTGATTTGGGAAAATAAATAAAGAATTTTCGAAATAAATACAATGTCGCCTTATTTTTTGGACACAGGTCGTGTTCGTTGGATCTCATCATTTTGATACGAACAAGTGCGCATGCGCATAATGATGCGCAACGCGCAAGTGCGCAATGAAACGAGACATTCGTTTTGCGCATGACCCGTTTCATTGCGCAGTTGTGCGTTGCGCAACATTATGCGCATGCGCACTTGCTCGTATCAAAATGACGAGGCCCAACGAACACGACCACAGTAGTATATTCTTGTATAGTTTATCTATCGATTCAAACTATTTAATTTAAAAAACCATTTTTCGGACTTTCCAATTCACGCTCCCGCCTTAATGCTTCGCAGATGAAAGCGTCAGAGTACGAATGTTCCGTAGGTTACGTGTGCACGTTGAATCTACCTGCCGCAATGAAGCGCAGAGCAATAACATTTGTTACCTGATTTAATCGTAATTTATATTTTAATAAATTATTTGAACAGCCGCTACCCGGACGACTCAATTTCATCGCCGATGTAAATAAAAGTACGAAAAAAAAAAACGAGCGGAATTATCGAATTGTTCGAGAGACGAAAAGGGGCGAAGACATTTTCGAAAAGATACACGCGGTGAAACAATTCTTTTTATTTTCGCTCGAAATAATTCGGGTCTTGAGGTATTACGCGCGCGCAATTGCGACAACGAGAAGAAAAAAAAAACCACATCGAGGCGCGAACGTTTTCGGAATTTAATACAATAATAATAATATACATTTGAAGTTGTTCGGCCAGTTGGAACACAGACGTAAGGTTCGTGAAAAGTGTACAAGAGTCGTGGAGCTCTGCGTCGAGAATCGAAGGAGCCTCGAACATACGCGAATGGAGGAAAGAAGAAAAGAAATGGAAACCTTACGATCTAGTACATTCTTTGCCGCAATCTCGATACAAGGGCCCGCGGAGTTTACATATGTACATTACATAAGAACTATAAGAAGGCACTTCCCTTCTGGCACCTAGAATTTATGCTAAAAAATTACGTAACTGCGCGTACCGAGTACCAAGTTTTTTTTTCCCCCGTTCTTTTGTTTGTTCTCGTTCTTTTTTTTTTCATTATTTTCGTATAGAAATTTCTTTCGTTCTTTTCTTCGTTATTTTCGTATCGCAATTAATTTCATTATTTTTTTCTTCGTTTTCGTATCGCATTTTTTTCCATTATTTTTTTTTTTTCATTTTCGTATTGCAATTTCTTTCGTTATTTTCGGACATCCATTTCTTTCGTTCTTATTTGTTATTTACGCATCGCATTTGGTTTCTCTCTCTCTTTTTTTCTCTAAATTTTTTCATCGGTTGCTTTTGTTATTTTTCGATCGCAGTTTTTTCTTTTTTGTTATTTTCGTCTCGCAAAGTACTTTATTTATTTTTCTCCCGCATCTTTCAACTGTTTTATTTTCAATTTTTGTTGTTTTTTGCGTCTTCGCCGAAACTTTTTCTTTGCACTGTAGACGCGCGCAATGCTCGGCGTTTTGCAACTCAAATCTACGCGCATATTTATACAATCAGCGATATTTCGCGCGACTTATTATTCCTCCTGTCGGATACTTCGATTATCTTTACAATGTACACGGCAGGGGGGAGGGGAGGGGCTTTCGGCGAGAAATTTGACGGGGTCGGTGGCGACGCGGGTATTGCATGCACGATTTTTACTATCGCAACATGGAAGGTAATTAAGTATCAACGCGTATACGAAGTGGGGGGCCGAGGGTGCGAAAACAAAACGAAATAAAGTGATTTCAATACTGCATCGATACGCGACACTAAGTTTTTCTCCGTGTACAAAAGATCTCTCAGGTTAAGTGAAACACTTCGGACGATCTCGATCGTGCGCGAGAGTAGTAACGATTGGCCGGTCTGACCTGGCAAGTGATTCGTTTACAAGAAAAAATAAGTTAAGTCGATCACTCGAGGA
This sequence comes from Ophion obscuratus, assembly GCA_964007375.1. Classification (NCBI taxonomy): domain Eukaryota; kingdom Metazoa; phylum Arthropoda; class Insecta; order Hymenoptera; family Ichneumonidae; genus Ophion; species Ophion obscuratus. Next base: position 54,384,171 of record OZ023317.1, read on the forward strand.
GGGGGGGGGGGGGGGGGGGCAGAAAATTCGGGCAAGAATGTGTTTTCAGTGCTCAGGGACGTGAAAATAAATAATACCGACATTAGAACAAATATACGAACGAGGAGGCCTCGAGGCGCTCAACCGCAAATATCGAAGGATACTGATTTTTTCTTTGCGTCTTTAAATCCGAACGTTTCTCCTTGTTTAAACGTGCGAGAAAGGTCGACCACGAAATTTCCACAAATTCCACTTGATCGTTCGAGTGTTTGGCATCGTATTTTGCGACAGCCACAATTAAAAAAAATCTCATCCCTTCTGTGTACGTAGGCTCTACAAACGCCGAGACATCCGCTTGTTTGGGTTCCTTCCGGTTTGCTCGGCACAGACGTTTGATCTACAAGGTTTGAGGTACATCGAAAATAAATTTTAAAAAATTGTGTCCGACCGGACGCAAACACGCGCGGATGTCCACGTCTGTTTGGGTTTACGTGGCCTCGCAGATGCGATTTTTCAACGTGGTAGACGAACATGGACGTCCACGAGCCTGGGACATAATTTCGGATAAATTCACATTTCATTTCAGAGTGAATGAAATGCCGACAATTTGAGTGAATTTTTATTTTTGCGGAACGACGCTGGTAAGTGAAAGTTTCAAGTTGAACTTTCACGGGGCGTGTCAAAGGATCAGTATCCTTCCGACGCTCTTTGATCGAAACGCTCAGCATCCTCGATTCAAGTGAGCAACAAAAAACATGGGAAAAGTCTTTAAGTGGTGTGATGTTTTAGCAGAAGTATTTTCTTTCTTTTCTTTAAGCAGAATATGCTGCTAAAATGGCAGTAGTTTGTGACGACTATTGTGTCTAGACTTATTGCTGGACGAACGAGCGTATTTTTCTTTCTCCATCTACGTCTCTTAAAGTAAATTCTCTCTCTCTCTCTCTCTCTCTCTCTCTCTCTCTCTCTCTCTCTCTCTCTCTCTCTCGCTCGCTCGCTCGCTCGCTCTTTTTCTCCCTCGGATCGTTCCGCATTATGATCGCTGGAGTTCGTTTGGCTTGGTTGATCAAGGATCCTCGGATGACGGGGCGATGGCAAGCTTTGGTCTGGAAATACTTTCCGCCTATATACAGTGGAGAGATCAAGTGTCCTACTACGAAAGAAACATTCGCGTCATTCCTGTCGTTTTTTGTTGCTTCGTTTTCTCTCTCTCTCTCTCTCTTCTTTTATTGGCGATCGGGCGTCCTCGCAACTTTTCAACGTAAAATATCTTTCAATTACGCCACTAGGCCGGCATCCCTGGCCATACTGTAGAAATGGCTGTTGGGCTTCGAGAGCAAGACCTCGGGCGAGTCGAATTCACTGATGTATCCGCGGTCGAGAACGATCACCCTGTTGGGAGACGCGAATTGACGGGTTGAGATACAAGTTTCAAATGCAAGTCAGTGGTTACGTACCTCCGGTATTTGGGAAAAATCATTTTTTTTCTTCTTTTTTATCGTGTTGAATAATTTATTGTTGAATGGAAAGAAATCAGAGTTGGGAGTCTACTTATAAATACGAATACGAATTTATTCACATCGTGATTTTCATGGGAATATCAAAACAAATTTGTTCATACTTCACTTATTGTAAATACGAATACAAGTACAATTGTATTCACAAATATTCTGAACATACAAATAAATTCACGGAAAAAAATTGTAAATACAAAAAGATTCGCAAAATAAGTTGTGATTTTTTTTTTCGTATTTGAGACAAATTAAAATCAAATTCACTATGATTAGATTAAAATTTACACGAAGCGTGAGTTCTTACGTATTTTGAGAAAAAACATTGGGATGAGGCAAATAAATTTTTGGAAAAAAGTTGTGAGTCTCAAATATTACATTATAAATATGAAATAATTCACAAAATGAGTTGTGCATTTTCTTAAGTTGAAGAAAATTAAAATCGAATTCACGACAATTATATTAAAATTTACACCACAAGTGGGTTGTTACGTATTTTGAGAGGAAACATTGTGTTGAGGCAAAGAAATTTTCGCACAAAAAGTTTTGTGCAAAAATTTCTTTGGGGGCCGTCCATATATTACGTCATTGATTTTTGCTGATTTTCGACCCCCCCCCCCTACAATCATCCTGTCGTCATTTCCTAGTGACCCCCCCCCCCCCCCTCGCAAAACTGACGTCATTACCAGTTTGGCAAAATTAAAACATTTGCGGATTTGAGAAAAATTGGGTAACATTAAAACATTTTGTTATAGAATCATCTTTTATTATTTTGTACTTTGGCAATGTTTATTAATATAATAATATTATTCTTCCCTATTCTTTAGTTTTCTTTGGATAGCTCCCACATTTTCTTATAGAATCATCTTTTATTATTTTGTACTTTGGCAATTTTCATTAATATAATAATATTATTCTTCCCTATTCTTTAGTTTTCTTTGGATAGCTCCCACGGAGTTTTCACCCATTCTTGCAAATCCTGGATCACGGGTAATATCTCCGTATCCTCCCCATATTCATTTTAGTTCGATCGAACTATTTTCATAGGTACGCTGTTATTTGAAGTTCTCGAATATAATGTAGACAAACCTTATGTAATAAATAAATAAATAATGAGTTCAATAATTAATACCATTAGGTACTTGCAAAATATTTTTCATCACTCATGCGGGGAAACCACTCTAGTTGTACAATATACTATTGTACATTTTGAAGTAACTGGTATCACAAGAATGACGTCAATTTCGAAACGCCCCCCCCCCCCCCCCTCATCCATCATTTACCGTCATCCGCAGACGAACCTCCCCCCCCCCAAATTTAGAATGACGTAATAAATGGACGGCCCCTTGCCTCGGGGCAATGTTTTCTCTCAAAATACGTACGAACTCAGTTTTGGTGCAAATTTTGATCTAATCATTGTGGATTTGATTTTAATTTGTCTCAAATACGAAAAAAATCACAACTTATTTTGTGAATTTTTTTGTATTTACAATTTTTTTGTGAATCCGTTTGCATTCACAGATTTTAATGTGAATTTTTTTTTTCAATTCACAGGTTTTCTTGTAAATATTCAAGATTTTTTCTATGAATTCATTTGTATGTTCAGAATATTTGCGAATACAATTGTATTTTTATGCATGCACGTGAATACAAATAAGTGAAGTATGAATAAATTTGTATTTATATTCACATGAAAATCAGGATGTGAATAAATTCGTATTCGTATTTATAAATAGAATTACGCCCAACTCTGAAAGAAATGATGTCAAAGTGTCGAGAAGTAATGTATGGGGCATTTTTTTGACGATGTGGACTTTTAAGGTAGAACGAGCGCACGCTCTTGATTTCTATAGATTTTGTTGAAATTTTAACCAGATATGTTCATATGATTATCATACATGTTTGAATGGAATTTCAAAACAGTCGACTGCTTAGATTGGGAGATAATGGGTTTTAAAATTGCAACTTTTAACATTGCCATTTAGACAGAATAATTTTTCGTAAAAAATATTTGTCCCCTATAATAAGAACACATATGGCAAGACCGTATCGTTCCACGCATCCAATGACGTAAGTTTGCGCGGCATATTTAAAATAATACCGCAACACAAATTTTTATTTCGAAGTAATTTTTAATCGATCAAAATGTTTAACTATGAATCAACTAACACTTTTATTTGTTAATGAAGATAACATAAACAATATAAAATATTAATATTTACAACACAAATGTTTTCTTTGTGATAAAAGTTTTCAACTTTAGGAACACGATAATTTTTTTGTTCGCGAAATATTGAACAGCACTGTTTTGCGGTGTTGCCATGTGGCTTCTTATTATGGGGGACAAATATTTTTTACGGATAATTATTCTGTCTTTACTGAACGGTTTTGGCAAAAATGAATAGTAAAGGGAATCGAAACTTTTTTTAACACTTTCCCTAACTAGTTTGCTATCTAAACATAATTGTTTTTTCCAAATTTATAAACACAATAGAACGGTACGACGAATTATGTGATCTGACTTTCGGTCAATGCAGACCCTGCGGTGTTAAACGTTTCAATTTTAAAACCCATTATCTCCCAATCTAAATAGCCGACTGTTCTGAAATTCCACTCAATCATGCATAATGATATGAACAATGTTTGGTTAAAATTGCAACAAAATCTGTAGAAATCAAGAGCGCGCGGTCGTTCTACCTTGAGGGTTTAGGCTACTGTGAAAATGTAAAAAAATCGATAGTCGCAATTCCAATTGACGAGGAAGGTCCAGCATATTGTGCAGGAATCGCAGATTGAAGGTTAAGGGCGGGGTAAAGTATTTAAATTTTTTATTCATTTTTTAAATGAATGCATAATATATCAAGAATATTGTGTTAAAATTTCAAGTCGATCGGAGTAAAATTGACGAAGTTATGAGTATTTGAGCGTCTATTGCTCCATGCCGTTCTCTTCTCTTCTGCGTTTTTCAAACCGTTTTTCTGAGACTTGTCATATTTGAAGTCCGTGTGCACGATAACTCAAAATCTACTGGACCAATCGCTTTGAAATTTTGCACAGTACTTCTTCACATAATTCACCAGGTATTGTCGAGAGCTTTTTTGTTTTTTTTTGATAATTACTAATTTTTCAACAACAAATTAGCCGATTTTTTTAGCGAAAATCGGGTTTTTGGCTCCCAAGTGCTACGAAAAATCGAAAAATCGAAAAAAAAAAAAAAAAATCCTCCCGTCATTACCTCGAGAAACATCTCCTTTAAGGGGTAAGGTCACTGTAAATTTTTTGAAAAATCGATTTTTTTTTATTAGCTTAAAAAATAGTTTAAACCCTCTAGTTTAAAAATAGTTTAAATCCTTTTAACTTCTTTTTTAAATTTTTTCCAATAAAAAACTATTCGCAAAACTTTAAACGCGTTTTTCTCGAAACATGGTTTTTCAAAATGGCACGCAGCATAACTCGAACAATTTTCATTTTTTTTACTTGAAATTTTAACCAGATGTGAACATTTACATTATCTTGAGAATGTCGATCGGAATTTTCAAGAACTTTATTTATTGATTTTTTATTAACAAAAAACATGCCGTTTTTTTCGTCAAAAATCAATTTTTTTTTTCAAACGCACGCCAAATCCACAAAAATTGATACTTTTTAAAATCCGATCGACATTCTCTAGCTATAGCCCTCTAGATTAATGGTTTTTTTTTGTTCTAGATTCAAAAGTGCACCAGTGGTGCTGCGTGCCGCGGAGCCCTGGAAGCAAAACATGTCCCGGGAAGATAGCTGTGGAACCGCCATTTTGTTTTTTTTTTACTGTAAAAAAATTTTATAATAAAGTTTAATGTATGCCCGATAACACCATTAAAAGTTTTTTTTCAAATACCTTCAATTTCGGGAGCAAAAAATTAGTGAAAAAACCTTTTTTTTGGGCCGTTACAGTGGCCTTACCCCTTAACAAATGCATTTTGATTTTTTTGTTTCAAATGATTCTGTTGCGAGTTATGGTGCACACCGCAAACCAACTTTTTTTCGAGGCGCCTCCGGGGTTTAATTTTCACTCGCTCAATTTTGAATATTTTGCAATGCAAATTTAGGAGAATGTTGTTCAAATGTTACTTTATTATATGTAAATTTTTCAATAAACGAACACTATTCGTTACGCCAAAAAAAAATCTTAAAAACATGCCCTTTTTTCGCCGAATTAACTTTACCCCGCCGTTAACACTCTGCCTAAGCTCCGTCATTTTGATGACGAATTAATTTTAAAAAATTGTTCTGTATACTTAAATATACTATTAAAGTATATCTAAAGTTTGATAATTGCAGAATAATTATTTCTGAGTTTTAAAAATCCCTCAATATTGCTTATTATCTTCCGTCTAAATGTATATCCCGCCTTGATGTACGTACAAATAAATGTCGAAAGGATTTTTCAAGCATCTTATTCCTCCACAATAACCCTGATTTTCGGGTAGTCACAGTAGCCCAACCCCTTAAGAAGATTCGGGAAAGGCGCCGATTTTCCGGCCGATTGAAGGTACGCAACCCGTTGATTGTCACGATTTTTTAGATCGAAACTTACCGATCCGAGTCGAGAATCGTGTTGAGCCTGTGCGCGATCGTAAGTACTGTACATTCTTTGAATTCCTGTCTTATGGTAGTCTGTATGAGGTCGTCGGTCTCGAGATCGACCGCGGCTGTGGCCTCGTCGAGAATGAGTATCTTCGTTTTTCGGAGCAGGGCCCTCGCGAGGCAGATCAGTTGCCGTTGGCCGACGCTCAAATTTTCACCACCCTCAGATATCGCGTGCGACAGACTGGTCGGCAGACCTGGCAGGAGGAATAAAGTCTTTAGTCTCTTCGGCTCGGGTTCTATCGTTAGGGGCGAAGTGACACACGAGGAGAAACTTCGACGCGTCGTAGTCCCCCGTCGATTTTAAGGCAGGATTCTACTTTGAAACTTTGAAACTTTGAAATTAGATGAAAACACCCACCTGGAACACGTTGAAGGCATATTATATGGCCCAGGCATCGCTGATTGAGGGTAAGATAATTTTTTCTACGATTTATCACTCACCAAAACTTTAAACGCGTTTTTCTCGAAACGACATTTTCAAGTACCGTGGTCGTGATAACTCAAAAAGTACTGAACCGATCCTTATGAAATTTGGAACACATATTCTATATGTGTGTACCAACCGACCTAACTACAATCAACTTAAAATTTTGATTAGAACTATTTTTTTATTGCAAAAAAAGACCCAAAAAAATGCATTTTTTTTCGTATTTTAGCCGCCATTTTGTTAATTTTGCACGTATATAAAATATTCTAGTTAGGTCGGTTCCTGAAGACATACTGAACATGAAACTATTTGATTTTTTTGTTTCAGATCATTCTTCGGGAAGATTTCACGACCACGGCAACGATACCTGCTTTTCGAGGCGTTGGCTTTAAACATATTTTACGTGTACAAAAAATGAATAAAATACATTAAATTTTTTTTTTTTATGTACTTAAAGAGTGTATTTATTGAACAGTTTAAACCCCATATCGATATCTTTAATAGTATTCTCAGAAAAAATTCACGAAAATAGCGTTTTTTTCATGGCTTCAAAGTAGAACCCTGCCTTAACCGACGAGGCCATTTAACGAGCTATAGTTTGCGGAACTTTTCTCAGCCATTTTTCCACGGAATTCAACGTTTCGAGGGTCAAAATGCGCGTTTTTCTCGAAACAACTTTTTTCCAATCGGCGTGACTAATAACTTCAACAATTTTTCACTCGATTTACTTCAAATTTAAAAGTTATGTTCCTAATTGCATTTCGCAGAGAAGTACGTAAGGAATTTCCGATTAACGGGTTATGCGCAGTTAGAAATTTCGAAAAATCGTTTTTTTTTTAATTGCATTTTCGCAATGTACAAATATGTGAGTGATATTCCCTGAAAATTTCAAATCGATCCAGCGAATATTCTCGGAAATACACACATATTTGTAAGGACGCTCGGAGGCGCGTCTCCGAGAGTCCGAGAAACTTCAAACGCGTTTTTCTCAAAACGGTGTTTTCAAAGTCGTCGAGCGCGATTTCTCGAAAAACGGCTCAACCGATCGGTCTGCAATTTTAACACAACCTTGTCAGATATTATTCTTCATGTATCGATTGAAGGAACAAGATTTCCGATAATTATTTCTATTTTTTTTCCAACGATTTGACGAAAAAAATTTGGTCGATAATCGAAATTGTTTCTTTCCGGAGCCACCATTTTGTCAAAAACTAAAATTTCGGCTATTCCCCCGATCAATACCTGGATTCATCTATCCCCTGAAAGAATCTTTTTGGTTTTTTCATTTTCGATAATCCAAACCGGAGATACTTTGCTCACCGTCGGACACTTTTTTTTCGGGAATCTCCAGGAGACTTCCTACAGAAGAAATGTTAATGAATATTTTTGAAAATAAAAATGGCCAATATAAAACTAAAAGATGCCACTACACTGCCTAATACTTTTCGTCTTGCCCAAATGAAATCCTTTTCCAAAAAAAAATCGTGAAAAAACGACTTTTTTGGCCTTGCAACTGCGTATAACGCCTTAATCGACAACATTTCATTTTACGAGCAGTTTTACACGAAATTTTTCATTGAAAATTCATTCAAATACCTACAACTTTTGAATAAAACAATATTTTTTAAATTCCGTACGTACTTCTCTGGGTATTCTAATGTAGATTGACGAGAATTTTTGTTTCTCGTTCTCGGTAAAAAAATTGCGGACGCTAAATGTCGCGCCGCGGAGCGCCTAAAAAAAGATAAAGCAAATATTAGTAGTCAGCCATTTTGTACATCGAAAAAAAAAATTCTAACAGCTTGATATTCATACTAAATTTTATTGTGAATTTATTTTGTTTATATTTTATTTATCGTGTATATTGTGTTTATTTCGAATATATTTGATTCATTGTGAATTTTTTATTTATTGATATGCATACTAAACTTTACGAGTGAATGACTTTTTCATACGAAAAAAAAATTGTTAAATTCGCACATGATTTTATACCCGTTACTGCGAGCCTAACCCCTTAACGCAACGTTCTTTTTTGTCTCTCGTGCGAATGAGGCCATAAGCTCAGGCGGAATTTCATTTCCTAACGTTTTTCGGCTGACAGTGTCCCTCGGTCAATAGACCTGCAGTATTTTCTTCCAAAATCCGAATACGCGGGGACTTAGGTCTTTTCTCTGGGAACCGGAGGCTGAAAGTGAACATATCAATTGGTCGTTGTTTGAGAAAAGTTCCATGAAACTTCCAGGAATTTCATTGTTACGCGTGATCGTGTGTCATTTCGCTTCGCGTACGTTCGTATCCCCGTTATACTTTTAACGAATGCCTTGAGATGCGCGTGCTCGAGAGTCTTCCAGATCTGCTCGTCGCTGTGAAGATTGAAAGGATCCAAATTGAGTCGCAGAGTGCCGGAGAAGAGTACCGGATCCTGGGGTATGATGGTTAGCCGGGATCTGAGGGCGTGCAAGCCGAGCTTCGATATGTCAACGCCGTCTATCGTTATGCGACCGTGCGATGCTTCGATTATTCGGAACAGAGATAGGGTCAACGAGGACTTTCCGGCTCCGGTTCTCCCGACTATGCCAATTTTCTCGCCCCCCTTAATCGCGAAGGTCAGGCCCTTGAGAACGAGATCCAATCCTTCTCTGTAGCGAACTTTGAAGTCGTGAAACTCGACGCGACCCTCCGACGGCCAGTCCTTCGGTGGCGCAGTCTCGGGTATTTCCCAGGGCGCTTCCTGCGGCGTCTCGCCGTACTCCTTTATCCTCTCGACCGCGACGATGTTCGTTTCGACGTCGGACGTCATTCGGACCAGCCAATTCAACGTTTGCGTTATCTGGAAGGACGAGGACGAATTTTCGATTATCCAGAGAACCAACGAAACAATCGAAATCAGCACGTTTGGATTCTTGGATTCCTGCGGGACTTTCGTGTCGAGGCGAACTTCGTTTGCTCGAATTTTTTAAAGAGTTTCACTGGTCGGGAAATTTGTAGGGTGGCGAGTGACTCGGATAATGAGGCAAAACGGTAGTTCTCGATTCTGCCACCCGAAGCGCTCCTACCTCTAACGGAGCCAATGAAAAGCAGGTCCGAACAGCTGTGTAACGGTGCACATTTTTCGGAATAAAGAATATTTTCGAGAGCTATTAGGTGTACAAATAAGTTTTAGGACACTTCGATTTTGTATCATAACAGCTATTCTAAATTAATTCAAAGGTCCCGCTCACTTATCATAGATGGCGCTTGATATGTAGTATCGAAACGTAAAGGAGTCATAAACATAACCTATAAATTCTGTAAATTAAACATGCAGACCGATAAGCTATTTATTAGACACTGCATTCGCTATGAATTCCATCAAGGAAAAAGTGTTAGGAAAGCGTGTGAATCGATATGTTCTGTTCTTGGAGACAACATTGTATCTAAAAGTACATGTGAGTATTGGTATAAGCGATTCAAAGAAGGTGATTTCGACGTTGGTGACCGTGAACGCACGGGGTCTCCTGTAAAGGTGGACGATCAGGAACTGCAAGCGTTGCTGGATGAAAACTCATGTCAGACGGAGAAACAACTTTCGGAACAGCTTGGAGTAACTCAACAAACTGTTTCTTATCGTTTAAAAGCAATGGGTAAGATTCGAAAAGGAACAAAGTGGGTACCACACTTTCTGACTCAAGAAAATAAAAACAGCCGTCTTAACATTTGTGTGAGTCTTTACAACAAGCAACATAGAAAGTCTTTCTTGTGGAAAATTGTGACCGGCGATGAAAAGTGGATTTATTTTGATAATCCGAAACGCAAATATCATTGGGTTGACCCCGGCGGGCCGACAACATCCACGCCAAAGCGCAATGTTCATTGTAACAAAGTCATGCTGTGCATATGGTGGGATATGAAAAGCGTACTGTATTATGAACTTCTCAAACCTGGTCAAACAGTTACTACCGATCGCTATTGTCATCAATTGATGCAAGTGAATCAAGAAATTGAGAAGAAACGTCCATTTTCTGGTAAAGGAAAACGTCCAGTAAAACTGCTCCATGACAAGGCGCGGCCTCATGTGGGTAAACCGGTCAAGGATACGTTACTAGCGCTTGGATGGGAAGCTGTACCACACCCGGCGTATTCACCAGACTTAGCCCCATCCGATTATCATTTATTCCGGAAAATGCAGAACGATTTGTCTGACGTGCGATTCAAAACATTTGAAGAAGTGGAAAAATGGGTCGCTAAATTTCTCACCTCGCAAGACGAAAGTTTCTTTGCGAAAGGCATCCGCGAGTTACCTGAGAGATGGCTGAAGGTCATTCAGTGCGATGGAGATTACTTCGATGAATAACTGTGTTTTACTTCTTTTTTAATAAATCTTGAATTTTTTGAAAACTGTCCTAAAACTTATTTGTACACCTAATATTTGATTGGAAAGTGATTCGGGTTTTTTAAATACTGATCCTATAAAGAGAATGACAATTATTTGTGAATAAAAAACTTGAGTTTTACGCTTTATAATTTTTAAATTAACCTCGCGAAAGCTCTGGTCGGCCAATAAATATTTAGTGGTTGGTCAAGGTTTTCGAAATGTACAATTTCCGCAAAAAAATAAATCTCGCATGAATTATAATTCCCTGTAGCGTAAAAACAAAATAAACAGCGAAGTGATACTTTTTTTTATTATCGTATTATGGCATCGCTCGTCACAGAGTACAGCTACGATTGGTCCGCAGTTTGACCAACGAGACCAACTGTGGGACGCATTACGACGCGCGGAAAACAGCTGCCACTTCAGTTTTACGAATAAAACGACCTATAATTTGGTTTAGGGTCAAGAGCTTTTAAGAATTATTTTATGAAAACAAAGATTATAATTCTTTGGTTATAAGTCTGAGGTAAATTTGAAAAATCTGTTTCTAAAGAAAGAAGGATCAATTGTTTTGAAAATTTTACAAAGCGTCAAATTTATGAGTGAGAAGAGTAAAAAAATTGGCGTAAGTTCGAAATTTCGAAGCTTTTAAGCGACCATTAAATATTCATTGGCCGGCTGGAGATCGCGAGATTAATTTTTGAAGGACTTACTTGAAGTGCGTAGCTGATCGACAAACCAACGAGGCCGGCGCTCATCGTGTCGCGACTCAAAACCGCCAACAGCGCCGCGAAGAATATTATGAAATTACCGATCATCTCCAGTCGAATCGCCAGCCACCTGTAAACCATTCACCATTCAATATCCGCGAATCGGAAACGTTTGCAATAATAATTTCACTTGCGTTCTCGGCAAACTCTATCGTTGCTCGTAACTTTGCCGTTCGGGGCAGAATAAAGGCAGGAACAAACACATGAGCAAACCTGTTTGCGATGATGCTCGGATAGTAGCAGACTTGATTGAAATCGACCCTGTTCTCGGATTCGAGGATAAATCTCTCCTGCACTCCGTATGCTCTGATCGTTTGGGCACCTGGAGGAAAGAAGCAAACATAAGACCAACGAATTCACCGAGCAATGAGAAAAAGTTTTTAAATATTACCGAATCGGAAAAAATATTTGAAAAAAAGATAAGAAAAATGTTCGGTAGAAATGAATCATTTTTAAAAACTGATAAAATGTAAAAAAAAAAAAAACCAGAACGAAAAATTTATTTTAAAACAACGAATTCCTTCAGCAATGCAAATGAAAAACTAAAAAGGAGTGAAAAAATTAGGAAAATTTAAGTAAAAAATATTTTTTTTAGATATTAAGATATTTAAAAAAGTACAGTTTGAAAAAAGATTTAAAGGTGCAGAAAAAATAAGCCAAAATACAAAAAAATGAGGAAAACAAGAAAAACATAAAACAACGAATTGATTAGGCAATGCGTATAAAAGTGGCAAGAAAACAGAAAAAATGTAAATAACATATTTAAAAAGTTCGAAAAAAAATGAAAGGAAAAACCTGCAAACGGAAGGGGGAGGCTGAAAACCCGCGTTAAAAAAATGCGAAAAACGCAAAGAGTGAAATAAATGTTAAAAGAGCAAAGAATCCACATTGCATACGTACCCGTCACGGATTCACCGAAGTGCGAGTATATCGGCGATCTCGAGACCGACTCGAGGCGTTTCAGCTGTCGGGAGGTAGCAACGTAAAAACGTTGTATAAAGTAATAAACAATGCCTATCGGCAGTATTACCGTAATGAAAATCGGTGTGCCGAAGCTTATCACCAACAGAGTGGCGATCACCTGAAAAACACATGGAAAAATGCATTGAGCGATCAAGCCTCTCGGTTATTGTTTCTTCTTTCCGTTACGTTGGAAATCTCGTTGCTCCAATGTGTTATTAAAATCGGCGAAGCAACGCAAATAATGTATGTGTCAAAGAATAATTCGGCGTTACATTCGACAACACTCCCGGGCAACAGAAAACAAAAGTGCTCAAGATACACGAGTCACAGGAATAAGCAACAGTGCGAGACGAGAAAATTCACCAATTACCCATGCAAAAGCAAAAACGAGTCGGAGGTCATGCAATAATGTGGCTTTATCTGCTTCACCCAGTGTTACGCTGGTCAGCGAGCGGCCTATAGGAACGAATACGCGTGCTCTCGTTCTTAAATCTTTTAAACATACCTGTTCGATCTATATATATATATATATATATATATATATATATATATATATATATATATATATATAAAATATGTATGAATGAATGTGTATGTAAATAAATAAATAAATAAATAAATATGAAATTAATTTCAATTTCAGGGCAAATATGAATAAACATTTTTTTAATTAGTGTTAACGAGAAATAATGACTATATATACATATTAGGTGTAGTAAAAAAGAAATTCATTATTTTTGCCTTCAATTACATGCAAAAATAATGAATTTCTTTTTGACTACACCTAATATGTATATGAAAATAGAATTGTGTATATATACACGCTATATGGAAGCGAAGCACTGGTAAGTGAATTTGGCGATAATAAATATTTATAGTTATAAATATATTTATATCCAACAAGCAACATTACTTAAGTGTCCGCCTTCGATTTTGTTGAAACTCATATATGTGATGAACCATTGAAATCTACTAGACACGTATTTTTTTCAATCGGGGGAAAAACTGCTTTAAGGGGGGAAAACCACCTCTCAAATAAAGGCGTGTCAGCCCTTGAATGAATTTTTTTAAATACCTCTGTAGTTCTATATTTTTATATTCTATATTGAATATAAAAATATTCTATACTATTCTATATTTATATTCTATACTGAATTCTATATTTTTATATTATATTAAATACCTCTGTACTCTCTATATTTTTCATCGCTTAACATTAGAAAAATTTTGGTTTTTGCGCTATTCAGATCGGTGGACTGTTTATGGGTGAAACTGCAAAATCATCCCTCGACGCACCTTTTTTATGGGGGGGGGTTCCCACCTTAAAATCATTTTTCCGCCGATGGAAAGAAAATACGTGTCTACATTTTTTTCTATGCTTTATCACATATGAGAGTTTCAACAGAATCGAAGGCGGACACTCAAGTGTCGTTCTTTATAAGTGCACTTACTAGTATCTTCCTTTGCTATAGCAATTTTCTAGAGTTTTTTCGGACCTCTTTATCTCTTCGAATTAGGTGTGTATATATATATAGCCAATGACTGTATATATATATATGGATAAAAAAATATATGTACATCTTACACGAATCTGTTGTTAATTTGGCTTTTTTTGTTCGTGTTTTTCCAAGATTTTTGTAAACAGACACCATGTATGTTCGGGATAAACTATCGAACACAGAAACTTCATGAAGCATTTTATTTTTTTAGAAGGATAATTTGAAAAAGACGACGTGTACAAATACTTTTTTTACCCACTGTATATATGTGTGTGTGTGTGTGTGTGTGTGTATATATATATATATAGTGTTTATGTGTATGTAGTGAATATTCACGTACATCGGGGGAAAAAAAGCATTAAACAAAAAACTCCGCACAGTCAGACAAAAGCTGTAAGCGACTACTAATACATAAACACACACACATTTGTATAAAAAAATGAGCTGACGTACTTCGATATCCCACGTTTCTACATGCTAGAAGGAAAAACACTAAGGAGGCTATGTACATTGTCCTGCAACGTTTCTCCGGGGCCGCAATTACACTCAACTAGAAATCAAAATAAATATATATGTATATATTGTCCTGAATATATATACATATATATATATATATATATATATATATATATATATATATATATATATATATATATATATTAGACTGATTCAAAAAAAAAAATTATTTTTTGTTCCTTCGGGATTCTCGTGCTATTGTTGGGCACTAATAAAAGAAAATTTCTCTAAAAAGATGGGCGCGGTCACTCAATTTTTAGAGGTGGCTATCTCGACTTTTTTGTATTTGAATTTTGTTTAATGAACGTATTGCATTTAAGCATAGTCACGGCTTCGGGTTCCGGATAAAAATCACATCCAGCAGCTATTTCGTAACAAAAATAAACTCTAACAATTTGAAAAGATTGCAATATTCACAATTTAAATCCAGGTAGATCAATAATGGCGCCTATACTACTCTCTTTATTCATGTAGATTTATTTATACGCATTAACATTTCGCACTTTTTACGAAAAATTAAATTATAAGCTTTTATTCATAAATCGTATATTTACATTTTCAAAATGCTACACTTGTATTATCTTCAAACTCGTTTATATTTCTTCCCAGCCACTGTACATAAAATCGCGCATACCACTGCGCAAGTCACTGCGCATCCGTGGCGCCATTTTGTATTGGCGCAGCGCATTTGTAAGTGATGTTGTTTTTTTTTTTCAATGTGGCTCAAGTAAAGACAATTTTAAACAATGGCTCGGAAAAACGAAGACAACATAATTTGGCTAATCGGCAAGGAAATTCCGAAAATAAGTACCCGTCATTTACCGTCAAATCGGAAAGTTTTCAGTTTGTTCTTTTACAAACATAAGAGAGAACAACTGACCATACGTCGAAGTGCACACGAAACAATGAAAGAAGTTTTCGAACAATGGAAATGTGCTGAAATTCCAACGCGTAGATTGAATAACGCAATCGTGAAATTAATAAAACTCCATCTAGTCTGGAAAAAACTTTTGAAAAATCGGGTTAAAAAGAATTTACCCTCACAAATATTGAAGGAGCGTAAATTTAAGAGAGATTTGGACAAACTGTTCAACGTTGCACATTTTCGTTCTGCCCAAAATGTTAACGAACTTGAGCGGTTATTTTTGCTATCACACGTTTCGATTATTTCTCCATTGTGACGGCAACTTCTTTTAAACCCGATTTTTTAAAAGTTTTTTCCAGACTAGATGGAGTTTTATTAATTTCAAGATTGCGTTATTCAATCGACGTGTTGGAATTTCAGCACATTTCCATTGTTCGAAAACTTCATTCATCGTTTCGTGTGCACTTCGACGTATGGTCAGTTTTTCTCTGTTATGTTTGTAAAAGAACAAACTCAAAACTTTCCGATTTGACGGTAAATGACGGGTACTTATTTTCGGAATTTCCTTGCCGATTAGCCAAATTGTCTTGTTTTCATTTTTCCGAGCCATTGTTTAAAATTGTCTTTAATTGAGTCACATTGAAAAAAAAACAACACCACGATGCGCGATGTTATGCACAGTGTCTGGGAAGAAATATAAATGAGTTTGAAGATAATATAAGTGTAGCATTTTGAAAATGTAAATACATGATTTATGAATAAAAGCTTATAATTTAATTTTTCGTAAAAAGTGCGAAATGTTAATGCGTATAAATAAATCTACATGAATAAAGAGAGTAGTATAGACGCCATTATTGATCTACCTGGATTTGAATTGTGAATATTGCAATCTTTTCAAATTGTTAGAGTTTATTTTTGTTACGAAATAGCTGCTGGATGTGATTTTTATCCGTAACCCGAAGCCGTGACTATGCTTAAGGGGTAAGGCCACTGTAAATTTTTTGAAAAATCGATTTTTTTTTATTGGCTTAAAAAATAGTTTAAACCCTCTAGAATAAGAAAAAAAAGGTCCTGTGCGAAAAAAAATTTGTTGTCCTTAGGAAATGAAGGTCGCCGCCAAGCGTGTCAAAACCCAAACAAACTTTAAACGCGTTTTTCTCGAAACATGGTTTTTCAAAATGGCACGCAGCATAACTCGAACAATTTTCATTTTTTTTACTTGAAATTTTAACCAGATGTGAACATTTACATTATCTTGAGAATGTCGATCGGAATTTTCAAGAACTTTATTTATTGATTTTTTATTAACAAAAAACTTGCCGTTTTTTTCGTCAAAAATCAATTTTTTTTTTCAAACGCACGCCAAATTCAAAAAAATTGATACTTTTTAAAATCCGATCGACATTCTCTAGCTATAGCCCTCTAGATTAATGGTTTTTTTTTTGTTCTAGATTCAAAAGTGCACCAGTGGTGCTGCGTGCCGCGGAGCCCTGGAAGCAAAACATGTCCCGGGAAGATAGCTGTGGAACCGCCATTTTGTTTTTTTTTACTGTAAAAAAATTTTATAAAAAAGTTTAATGTATGCCCGATAACACCATTAAAAGTTTTTTTTCAAATACCTTCAATTTCGGGAGCAAAAAATTAGTGAAAAAACCTTTTTTTTTGGGCCGTTACAGTGGCCTTACCCCTTAAATGCAATACGGTCGTTAAAAAAAATTCAAATACAAAAAAGTCGAGATAGCCACCTCTAAAAATTGAGTGACTGCGCCCATCTTTTTAGAGAAATTTTCTTTTATTAGTGCCCAACAATAGCACGAGAATCCCGAAGGAAAAAAAATAATTTTTTTTTTTAATCAGTCTAATATATATATATATATATTGGCCTTCTTGCGCTGGCCCTTTTTCGTGCTCTGAAACCGTAAAACCTACTGACTTTCCAGATGAATTACGAATGAGCTGAACAATGGCTCGCGATAGTCAATTATCAATTGTGTGAATACAGTTGAAGCGCAGGACTGGTAAAGAATAAAATTTCCTCGAATAACGTTGGTAAATGAAAATTGTAGGCTGCTATGAAACATTATGTATATTGGGTTAACGTTAATTGACATTTAAGGGGTTAACCTACTGTGAAGATGAACACTCTTTCATCGTTCGAGGCCACTAAAATGAAAGCGGAAGGTCCAACATGTCGTGCAGGAATCGGAGATTGGAAGTACACTTACGATTATAACGATAGAACTGCTAGTAAAACGTTAAACGTGTTTTTCTCGAAACTATGTTTTTCAAAACGGTGTACACGATTTCTCGACATCTGATGAACAGATTGAATGGAAATTTGGTACACTTATTCGGTGTAATAGTAGTTTAGTCTTGACGGATGTTTTTCTTCGTAACACTTTTTCATTAGTTATTAACAATAATATGATTTTTCCTCGAAATTTTTTTTAAAAATTCAACTTTTATTGTTGATTGACGATAACAAATGAGACGACAATAAAAAAACAAACACGATAACAAAAAAGCTCAGTCAAGTGTAGACCAGTATGATCTATTTTGAGAAATAAACTTCGTTTTTTAAACTTGTGATCAACCGGGTGGCCAAAATGGAGTACAATCGTTGAGACCCTCACGTTCGAATGTCCTTCACGAGATTGTTTGTAACTTCTTCAATTATTAATATTTTTGATGAAATTTGGTAAACAACTTTGTTGATGTACATACAAATAAATGTGTAAACGATTTTTCAATCGTCTCTCTTATTCCTACAAAAGGCCATAGCCGGGTAAGCAGGGAAAAATTGCCCTCGCATTTTTTCCAGCGAAACTTGGAGTATATTCTGAGGTATAAAAAGAACAAATTTTCTGAAAATTTCATACCCGTCAACGCAATGGTTTTAGAAAAATGAATTTTTTTTTAAATATAAAAAAAAAACTCCGGAAACGGTACAGTGGATCGATTTGATTTTTTTGGTACTTGTTACGATCAAACGTGTTACGAAATAAAATTATAGAACATCTTGCGAAAGATTAAGGTTTGAAACAAAATAATGTTCCTTGTTTTATTATTTTTTACTATAATCCACTTGGGGTACAATAGCGAAAAATTTTTCATACAATCTTTGGGCACCTTATTAGATTATATAATTTTTTCAAAATGATCGGTTTGGTACGCCACAGTGAAAAAAAAAGAAACACACTGTATTGATATATTTTAGTTATATAGATATATAACTAAAATATATCAATGAAGTCTGATATGTGACTAAATGATCGGCTTGATACGCCACAGTGAAAAAAAAATAAAGAAACACACTTTATTGATATATTTTAGTTATATAGATATATAACTAAAATATATCAATAAAGTCTGTTTCTTTTTTTTCACTGTGGCGTACCAAACCGACCATTTTGAAAAAATTATATAATCTAATAAGGTGCCCAAAGATTATATGAAAAAAATTTCGTTATTGTAACCCAAGTGGATTATAGTAAAAAAAAACAAAACAAGGAACATTATTTTTTTTTAAACCTTAATCTTTCGCAAGATGTCCTATAATTTTATTTCGTAACACGTTTGATCGTAACAAGTACCAAAAAAAAATCGAATCGATCCATTGAAGCGTTTCCGGAATTTTTATTTTTTTTTATTAAAAAAAAATCATTTTTTCAAAACCATTGCGTTGACATGGATGATATTCTCAGAATTTTTTTTTTTTTTTTTTTTATACCTCAGAATATACTCCTAATTTCGCTGGAGAAAATGCGGGGGCAATTTTTCCCTACTTACCCGGCTATGGCCTTTATATTATTTTAATAATCCTGATTTTCGGTCTTCACAGTAGCCTAACCCCATAACGAGTCTCCTGACGTTTCGATCAGACAGCTTATAAAATGTAACACTGGTCGTCGCTTGCTTGATTATTATTATTATTATTATTATTATTAATATTAAGACTAATATATATATATATATATATATATATATATATATATATATATATATATATATATATATATATATATACACACACACACACACATATAATTAATATTTAGACAAAATACGAATTATCCACCAAACACAGCTCAGGAGGACAGTGACAGCAGCAATATCTAATATTAATATTAATAATGAAACGAAAAAGAAAAAAAAAGTAACCACGTCAAAGGAAAAGCGCCAAGCCGGAAGGAATACGCGTATAAGAGGATAAATTTTTTTCAGGATCAAAAGTAAATTCTCATTCTCGTGTGTAAAAAAGACTATCTCTCATCTCGAAACGAAATGATCTGTCGTTTCTTCGTTTCGTTCTTTTTCATACATGTTTTAGCTTTTTTTTAGCTCGTTTCAATTCGTTGCTGTTTTTTTTTTTTGGAAAAAAAAAATCTCCGTCTCTCGTTATGGGCGAGCGGTGATTTCGATGCGAAAAAAATTACCTCGTATAGGCAATAGATGCTATCGGAAATTTGCTGGGGAAGCGATGTGTCCAGCACGTCGACATCTTTAGCAAACCTGGAGATAATGCGACCCGTAGGAGTCGTATCAAAGAAGGTCAGGGGAGCGCGCATCACCCCTCGGAGCATCAGTATGTGCATCTGGCGTGCAGCAAGCCAGCACCCCAGCTGTGGTGCCAAATCGCAGAAAAAACTCGCCACCGCTACAACATCATATACACAGTCGGGGTTTGGTCAACGAAATAATTTTGCTTTTCTTTGTTTTTTTTTTTGTCACGCGGAATCAAGAATTATCGCCTCGTCGTCGTTCTCGCACTTTTTGCATGCACATAGAGGGAAGGGGGGGGGGATTTTTTTGGAGCTTTTTCGCTCACAATGGGCTGAAAAGGCGAAACGGGAAATTTTTAAGAGAAAAAAATGGATAGAAATGTTTCGAGGACAAGAGATGGGCGATTATAATCGGTTTTTCAGTTATTTTTTTTTTTCTTCCAAATCAATATCGATTAAGGGGTAAGGCCACTGTAAATTTTTTGAAAAATCGATTTTTTTTTATTGGCTTAAAAAATAGTTTAAACCCTCTAGTTTAAAAATAGTTTAAATCCTTTTAACTTCTTTTTTAAATTTTTTCCAATAAAAAACTATTCGCAAAACTTTAAACGCGTTTTTCTCGAAACATGGTTTTGCAAAATGGCACGCAGCATAACTCGAACAATTTTCATTTTTTTTACTTGAAATTTTAACCAGATGTGAACATTTACATTATCTTGAGAATGTCGATCGGAATTTTCAAGAACTTTATTTATTGATTTTTTATTAACAAAAAACTTGCCGTTTTTTTCGTCAAAAATCAATTTTTTTTTTCAAACGCACGCCAAATCCACAAAAATTGATACTTTTTAAAATCCGATCGACATTCTCTAGCTATAGCCCTCTAGATTAATGGTTTTTTTTTTGTTCTAGATTCAAAAGTGCACCAGTGGTGCTGCGTGCCGCGGAGCCCTGGAAGCAAAACATGTCCCGGGAAGATAGCTGTGGAACCGCCATTTTGTTTTTTTTTACTGTAAAAAAATTTTATAATAAAGTTTAATGTATGCCCGATAACACCATTAAAAGTTTTTTTTCAAATACCTTCAATTTCGGGAGCAAAAAATTAGTGAAAAAACCTTTTTTTTTGGGCCATTACAGTGGCCTTACCCCTTAAGGCGGGATATACATTTGCAACGATCAAAAAATCGATTTCTTTTTTTTCTTCTTTAAACGGTGGAAATATACATGCGGAATATTTTCCAAAAGCTTGAAAGCGAAATTCGAAAAACTTCAAACGTTACAGCCCGTCAACGGTGTGGCTCACCGCTCGAATTCGGAGCGGGCATGAACTTGAAACGCGTTTTTTCTCAAAACTGCATTATCGAAATTGGCGTGCAGGATTACTCAAAAACTATCAAGTCGATTGAGTTGACACTTGGTAGAAATATTGTTAATATTGGTACCTTCTACTTGGCGGGAATTGTTGTTGAAAAATTGGAAAAAAAAACGACTTTTTTAATCCACAATTTACAGAAATGTGGCGTGAAATGTTGATTTTTTTTTTGTAAATGCATTTTTTTAAATTTGCATTTCCTTCATTTTAATTACCGTCACATAGAAACTATACATGTTCTAATGAAAAAATATTTGAACTTTTTTGCAAATCAGAGTCTAGAGATGAGAGATGATGAGTTAATAAAAAAAATTGTTTTGTATACTTAAACATACACGGAGAAAAATACAGCCTCAAATTCTAACACTGGTTGTCACAATTCTAATATTCAGTGCTAGAAAAGTATAGCAGTTTACTGCCAGTTCGGAATTCTAAGACTTGTTATAGAAGTGTAAAAATGATTCTCACACCATATAGTAAAAATTATGCGTGCATATTACGTTCGAAACTATTCTCGCATAGGCGCGAGTTATATTTTCATATGGATTTTACTATACGTACAGCATGAATCATCGTGTACGTATAGATTTCACTATGCGCATAGCACAAATCTTCGGCGTGTAGCGAAAAATATTGCGAAGTTATTAGTAAAATGTGACTCTTTAGTTCGTACTTTTCGTAGAATACTGGAAACTAATCGTTCCAATCACGTGGGCAAAATATTTTTTTGAATACTACAAAAAATCACAATATGCCGAATAAAATGTATCATTTGTATCAGTTTACGTGCCATATCGTAGGTTAAAATGTAAATTTCTTCATTATTGCTACACTATAATTACAATTTTTATCTTCCATTCGATACTTTTTGATATTTTCTTTAGAAGCATAGTATTAATTATAAACTTCGAAGCCCCTGTTTTCTCCGTGTACTTTTAAAATATACCTCAAGTTTGATAGTTGTGGAATAATTATTTCTCAGTTTAAAAAATTCCTCAATATTGCTTTTTCGTACCTATCTAAATGTATATCCCGCCTGTGGCGTTATTTCTTTTCGTATTAATTTGATTTTTTTTTCGTTCATTATTTAGAAACCCCAATTGTTTCGAATTCCTGTGCAATATGTACGGATTTTTATTTTTTAGCTTATAGTTATTCAATAATTATTATCAAGAGTAATTCACGAGTTTCATTGTTTTTATAAACTCTCTAACTTAATGGAATCACGTAATTATTCGTAAAATGCACTTTTCAAAATTGTATACGTTGTTTTTAAATGTTATAAAAATTGATTTTTTATCGATTATTTAGAAAACGCAGTTTGTCGAATTAATATTCAATATAAACGTATTTTTTTGTTGTTCAATATTAGTGAACCAACCTTCTCGAATGGAAATAGTCGGTTGAGACGCGGAATATGCATTTAAAAAAATTAAATACGATACACACCTATTTTTCATTTAACATTAATTAATTGATTTTTTCCTTGCATTGAATCATTTAAAAAAACGATTTTAAAGTTAAACTGAACACGCACATCAGTTTTCATTTAACACTAATTGAATAGTGATTTCCCTTAATCCAGTTAGTCAAATTATGCCGAAAACAATTTTTTAAAGCGAAACTATCAACATACAGATATTTCGATTTTTCAAAATCTCGTCCAGGCTTGATTTGAAAAAACTGAAATCTTTGTTATACAAAATATATTGGATTTTTTCATCGATTATTTATAAAACGGAGTTTGTCAAAATAATATTCTATAGAGGCATATTTTTTTGTTGCATACTAGTTTATCACGCGTTAATTTAAAAAATTCATTTTTTAAAATTCAATACAATATATACGCATTTGTCATTAAATATTAATCAATCAATTTTTTTCTCCTATATTCAATAATTTCAAAACCCGACTTTAAAATAAAATCCAATATGTACATAAATTTTCATTTGACACTAATGAATTAGTGATTTTTCTTAACTCAATCAACTCAAAGATTTCGCAAATTACTTTTTCAAACCAAACTATCAATATACAGATATTTCCATTTTTCAAAACCTTGTTCAGGCTATCAAAAAAATGAAAACCCTGAAAATCATCGATTAACCGACTGTTTTCCGATTTATTTTTCCCATTGTAATTAATCGCTTTATCAAAACGCTCAATTACCTCGCCGACCGATTATTCAAGCATGAATGATTTTTTCTCAAATTTCATTGAAAATCGCCCATCTCTGCGCGAGGAGTGCAATTCGCTGCGATAATTCCGTCAGAAAATCCCAATTTATTTTATATGCGAGGACAGGAGTGGGGAGGAGCGTTCGATATTTCATTCAGTTGGAACTTTGCCGTTTTTTAAATGTACACAACGATTGTCGTTGTTTTTTCTTTTCATTTATTTCGAAAAAAAATGTCTCTCATTCCGTTTTTTCGTCCAAGTTCAAGTTTTGTCGTTGATTTCGCATTTGCCGGGATGTTGTTGCTGAAATTCACGCTATACGAGGGGATGAAGTTTGCTGTGGCGTGCATTTACGTTCGTGTGGTGAAATGTTGATACATATACACGTATATATATATATATATATATATATATGCATGTGTATGTAAATGTACATGATAACGAGAGAAGAAACGAAAATTGCAGAAAAATTAGACAAGAAGAAATTGCACATTATCGACAGCTATTCATAAATACAAAAAACAAACACGTAAAACCAGTATATACCGAAAAACAAATCAAGCAGACAAGATCCTAGAGCATGTCGACATTCACAGGCGTACAAGACATTTTTTACTCATTTTTTTTTTTTAATTCCATTTTCTAATTCTTGTTCGGTCGATATGCATCATCATCGTCATCCGGAACGATCCGAACGAGCGTTAAGCCTTCACGTAAACGCGCGCACTGTCCCAAAAACTGTCCCCGTCTATACGAAAAAGTGTACACCGGAGCGAGTATAAAATATCTCAATCCGATCCCCGGCCCAAAAATGTGTCAGCGTCTGTCAGACTGTCCCAGTGTGTCCCACGCTGTCCCCAGCTGGGACAGTGTGGGACACGTGATGGCGAATTTTGATGAATAACTGACGAGCAAATGCACACGAAGTGTGTATTAAAAAGATGGTAAGGGTGAGCCTATATTTTTAATATAAAAATGTGAGCCTACATTTTTTTACTGCAGGTCCGAACACTCTTTTCTATTTTATTAATATTGTTTATCGTATTGGGTACGACTTGGGATGTCTGCTTGTCAAAGTTTAATTGGCTATCCTGTATATATATATATATATATATATATATATATATATATATATATATATATTATTAATTAATTCATGACATTAATTAATTATATATATATAAAGACCGTTGTACGTGAGGGATCAAAGCAACGCGCAAGTCGCGTCCTCCGACACCGCGCAACAAAATTGGAATTGAAAAAAAGAAAAAATCCTCTTACTTGAATCATTGCACATACTTTTTTCGCCCACACATAAAGAAGAGAAGAAAATTAGCGAGCTTGCACAGAGGGAGCGGAAGAGAAAGCATGCCGTCCTCAATGCATACAGGAAATTGTAGATTGACAAAAGTACAAATACATATGGACACAACGATTACGAAAGTTCCAAAGTCATAACGACACACACACACACACACACACACACACACACACACACACACACACACACACACACACACGCACGCACGCACGCACGCACGCACGCACGCACGCACGCACGCACGCACGCACGCACGCACGCACGCACGCACGCACGCACGCACACACACACACACACACACACACACACGTATTTATATATCTATATACATTTCCAAAGTGGTGGATCCTTGCGATTTTCGGCCAAGAAGAGTTTTGGGAATTTTCTCGTCAGTTGCAAAATAACTAAAATACTCTTACTGTTGAACGTCTGCATAGCTTAACTCATACGTTTCGGAAATTCGACAAAAATTCGACTCGCCAAAAATGCATGTTCGTTGGATCGAATATGCCCCGTGTGTGATAAGCTTGAAGCCTCGGTTGTTCAGTATTAAAAAATAAATAACACAAAAATGTATATATACACTATATATGTACACGCACACGCACACATATTTGTATATAGGCCGAAAGTATTAGGCACTGGAATACTTGTCAATAAAAATAAACGAAGACCCAAAAATTTTGATAAGCTTGCAAATTTTTTTTTTATTGTGCATCCATATCTTTCATTTTTTCTCCAATGGAGTTGATTTTGGAGTAATGAAATTTCAATGGAGGCGCCTTATACTTTTTGCTATACATACGTATAGCAATATATATATATATATATATATGTAGACGTGACCAAAAGTAACGACCGCTGAATTTTTACCCTAGTATTTTGAATTAGAAAATAATTGCTACAGTCGTCATTAATGGACATTAAGGATTTAAAAAATGAGGATTACTCTCTCAATGTATTTTTTTACCATGAGGATATTTTGCGATTTTGTTATAATTTTTTTTCACGCCTACGTATGTATGTATATATATACACATGCATAAATAGTCATGATGAAAAACTATAAATATTATTTAAGACCTTTTATCAAGTTTTTTAATGAAATTTTTCTTGCGATTATTTTTTATTTGTTGTAGCTTCCATTTGTACAGGATCCTTTCCCTTATTGCATTCCCCACAATATTCCACTTCACCTCCCCAACATTTTTGTTATTATTTTTTGTTGTTTATCAAACAGGTAAACTCATTATTACAACGATAGAACTGCTAGTAAAACTTTTAACGCGTTTCGTCTCGACAGAATGCTTTTCAAAACGGTGTACACGATTTCTCGACATCTAATAAACGGATTGAGTCGAAATTTGGTACGCTCATTCAATGTAATAGTAGTCTTGATCGACGTTTTTCTTCTTAACATATTTTTTCGCTATTTGTTAAGGGGTCTTTTCACTTTGGACGCTAAAAAAGGATATTTTCATGAATTTTTTTTGATCGGTTTATATTATGGATATTGATATAAAAGTTGTTACACTTAATAAGTACACTTTCGAAATACATAACAAAAATGTTGTTTTATGTATTTATGTAACCCAAACAAACTTTAAACGCGTTTTCCTCGAAATGAGATTTTTCAAATTTGCTGACATTGTAACTCAAATGGCAGTTATCCGATTGACTTGAAATTTGAACTGAGTAATCCTGAATATATTTACCCTACAATGACGTAGGATACTTTTGATCGGATGAAAATTAACGATTTGGCATTGAAATAAACGACCATTTTATAGGCAAGAAAACAGACTTTTTTTCATAACTACGCCATTTTGTTACATTTTGATATTTTTCGAAAATCCTACGTCATTGTGCAGGAAATACCTTCCAGTTTAACGACATTTTTTGCTTCTTTCGGTTTCAACTATTCAATCGGCCGGAATCATGTCAGCAGTGGAGGAACTTTTTTTTCGCGCCTCCGAATGCAGCGCATAAGTAGCTTGGATCTCAATATTTTTCTATGAAAAAATTATGTAATATAGGTAAAATATAGCCAAGTATATTCTTAGTTTTTCGAAACATTCAATTGAGTACTTTTTTTTTTTTTAATTTCCGGAAATCACCCCTATTTTCAGCGTTCACACTGGTATAGCCCATTAACCGCATATTCTTTACAACTATAGCCATAGCACATATAAAGGATTTTAAAAAAATTGATATTCACTATTTTTTTTCCCCCAAAATAGTGAAAAAACACGTTTTTTGTTGTTGTTGTTTTTATCAAAAAATTTCCGCCATTATGTTATTTTTGCAAATATCAAAAATCGTATGATGTGCGCTATAGCCATTAACATACTGAATCTAAAACCGTTGGATTTTTTGTTTCGGATGATCCATCTCCGAGATTTCATCAACAGCGCAGACCTACCATTTTTTTAGGACACTTTTTAACTACCATTTTCGTCTATTAATAGTGACTTGAATAAATAATTTTTTTTCTACATGTATTTCGAAGGTGTATTTATTAAGTGTAGAACTTGTATATCAATATCTATAATATAGACCTATCAAAAAAAAAAATTCATGAAAATAGCATTTTTTTGCGTCCAAAGTGAGAAGACCTCTTAACAACAATAATGTATTTGTTCCTCGAAAAATAGAAAAACGAATTCAAACATTTTTTGATGATCGAAACGCGATAACACAAAAAAGCTCAGTCAAGTCTTGCAAGGAACATCCCTCAGGTGACACCCTTCAATTTTGTTGAAATTTGGATATGTTATAAAGCACCGAAAAGTGAGCGATACGTATTTTTTTTTATCGGCGGAAAAACGGTTTCAAGGGCTGAAACGCATCCTCAAAAATGGGGATGGTTTTCGTTTTTCGTCGATAACGTTTTAACGGTACGAGATATCAAAAAATTTCAAATTGCAACAATGTTTATTTTTTCGTGCACTACACATTGGAGATGAGAACGATAACGTTATCGACGAAAAACGAAAAACACCCCTATTTTCGAGGGTTCGTTTCACCCCTTAAAACCGTTTTTCCGCCGATAAAAAAAATACGTATCGCTTACTCGTCGGTGCTGCATAAAATATTCAAATTTCAACAAAATCGAAGGGTGTCACCTGAGGGATGTTCCTTGTTAACCAATATTACCAATTTTAGGGGAAAAAAACTCTTTTTTTTGTTTCAGATGAACCGGGTGGCCAAAATCAAGTACACCGTTCAGGCTTTTACG
>OZ023317.1:54417291-54612291 GCA_964007375.1 Ophion obscuratus
CACTTATCCGTATGGTCCCCCGCGTACGATATGGAGCTTACCCTATATAAACTGGGTAACCACTGTGAAAGTGACTGCGGTAGTCTCAAGTCCATTGTATCGACATCGCCACTGAAACGGCTCAGTACGCGACCGATCGGTACGGTGTCGAAGAAGTACATGGGTCCGCGCAACACGTTATTCAAAGCTTCGCGCAGCAGCGCTTCCGCCGATCTCAGCGTGCCAATGCTTATCGTAAGTGAAGCAACAAGGGTGCTCAATACTGCAACAATAATTATGTTGAGGGTCCACGAACGAATTGAGGAGACATGAGATAACGAGGGGCCACACATCATCAATACCGGACCGAATTTTGCCGTTTTTTATATTTTTTTTGTTATCCTGGAACATTCGGATTGTGTTACGTAGAAATGTGGCACGAGAGTTTTCGAGGCACGATGCCATACACACTCGTGTAGAATTTTCATTTTGGCATAAGACGGAAAAAAAATTACCGGGGGAGACAAAAAAAAGCTATTTAGCTCAAAATTTTTAGATTTTTCTCGTTTGGCCTAAAATTTTTAAAATACGATTTTTTTTTTCATTGCGTTGTTTTATAGCCCAGGGTCTTGTAATTTGCGGGATTTTTTTAAGTCTTTAAAAGTTCAATTTTGCTGTGACAGACGGACGAACGGACACGACAAAATTACAAGATTTGCTTCCGCTCCATGGAGAGACGAAGAGAGAGACAGCGATAGAGAGCGAGAGAGAGAGAGAGAAAGAAGACGGAAATTCAAGAAATAGGGGTGCGAGAGAGGCAGCAATAGTGGCGCTGGCGGTAGAGCTAGAGAGACGGACGGAGAATGTCTTTCGCATCACCTTAAGGGGGGAGATAATTAGGCGAGGATAAAATTTGCTGATTTTCACGATTTTTTTTTTAAACATTGCTTCACCACGTTTGAGACACTAGGGTATGGTTTAATACTACTTATGGCTGTTACATGGTATTTTTTTATTTTATTAATCTCTAAAAGTGGCAGCGGTACGGCACGATCTACTAAACTGTATTTTCAAAACTGGCGTGACGTATAGCCGAAGAACTAATCGACCGATTCTGGTGATATTTGATATAAATCTTTCTAACCTTATTGTCTAAAACATGAACCTAAGTGTTTTTGAAATTAAAAAAGAAAGTGACATTTCATTGCATAACGTAGCCACTTTTTTTTCGGACAATTCAATCTTTTTATTTGCAAGCGTGCCATTTACTCGATTTTCAACATTTCTCACTTTTTCTCGGTTCACATTCTGCGTACAAGCGTTAATAAGAGAAAAATCTTCGTTGGTTTTTTTTTAGATCAATCCCGTCGAGGCTACGCGTCACGCCGTCTGACAATGGCGTTGAAGTTTGCATCGTTGGAAGGCAACGAAAAGTCTTGTCTACTTTTTTTTATTTCTTCATCTTTATTATGATCTGTGAGTTTTTTTGTTGATTAAGCTCGTGGATCTTTAACAAGGATGAAAAGAGCGTTTGGGTGATTTTCGTAACCTAAATCGGCAGAGAAAATATGTTTGGAATTTAAGGAAATTTAAGGAAAAGTTAAGGGGTCTTCTCACTATAGACGTTAAAAAGGCTAGTCTCGTGAATTTTTTCGATACGTTTATATTATGGATATTGATATAAAAGTTGTTACACTTGATGAATACACTTTCGAAACACATAAAAAACGTTTTTTCATGTACTTATGTAACCCAAACAAGCTTCAAACGCGTTTTTCTCGAAGCAACGTTTTTCGCCGGCTTGTTGATAAAATCCGCGAAACGACTGAAGGAAAAACGGTGAAAAAGAAAACCTTTTTTTTTTTTCGAAAAATGTCCGCCATTTTGTTATTTTTGCATATATGAAAAATCGTATGATACGCGATATAGCCATTGACATACCGAATCTAAAACCGTTTGATTTGTTTGTTTCGAATGATCCATCTCCGAGATTTCATCAACAGCGCAGACCCACAATTTTTCAGGACACTTTTCTAACTACCATTTTCGTCTATAAATAGTGACTTGAGTAAAACAATTTTTATGTGCTTCTTGAAAGTGTATTTATCAAGTGCAACAGCTTTTATATCGATACCTATAATATAAACCCATTGAAAAAATTCATGAAAATGGCCTTTCTTGTAGCGTCTGAAGTGAGAAGACCCCTTAACTTTTCGTTGCATTCCAACGATGCAAACATCAACGTCATTTCCGACAACATCTGACAACTGACAACTGACCTCCGCCCCATTTAAAGACATCAAAAGAAAGAAGAAAAAAAAAAAAGAAAGAAAGAAAAAAAACGAAA
Organism: Ophion obscuratus; assembly: GCA_964007375.1. Classification (NCBI taxonomy): domain Eukaryota; kingdom Metazoa; phylum Arthropoda; class Insecta; order Hymenoptera; family Ichneumonidae; genus Ophion; species Ophion obscuratus. The sequence continues at coordinate 54,419,618 of OZ023317.1, forward strand.
ATCAGCAATTTTTTCCTCTCCTAAACATTTCCCCTTCATAACTTTTGTTTTCTTCCTCTCTTTTCAAACTTTTTCTTTCCACTACATTCGAAAGTCCAATAGAACATGGATCCCCGACGTTAAGAGTTTCGCTCCGTAATTTCCGGGAGAAAAAAATCACGTTAGAATTCGGTCCCGATCGAACGACAATTTTTCCTCGATTGAAAAATCGACGCAGTTCAAACTTTTCTGGAAACGGTTCGATGCTCCGAAAATGCCCGAAAAAAAAAACGTCGTCATCGTTCGATACAACTCAGCATTGTTTTGTACCCGATAAATAAACTCGAAGAAACGAGCGATAAAACAAAATTTCAAAAAGATCTCATAACCCTTCGATAGTGCCAACGTCGTTTCCGGTAATAATATTGACACTGCAAACAAATATTTTTAACCCTTTTCGTGAACACAAACAAACAAAAAACGACGTTGAGTAATATCATTGATAATAATACAAATAATAACATCGTTAATAACAATGATAAACACTAACAACAATAATAAGAATAACAATAGTGACGGTAACACGAATAATCGCATCGACAATGTTAATAATTCAGCACGTTATGATAATAGTATTAATAATCATAAGAGTAATTACAATAATGGCAGTAACAACGAAAATAATAATTACAGTTAATAATAATAATAATAATAATAATGCAGAAAATAACGATAATAATGACAATAATTACAAGAAAAAAACTAGCAGCATTAATAATAATAGTAATATCTTTTTTCACGTTTTTTTCACATTATTATTATTGCATTATTTCCGCAATTATTATTATTTATATTATTATTATCTTGGCACGTTATTCACCACAAGGCTCGTAAATAACAACAATAATAATAAGATCGAGCATAATAATATAATAATAATGGCACAAATAATGATATTAATAATATACAGGAAGTACAAAGACGAAAGTACCTCCACGTGGAAAGAAAGGACTAACTTCCGGCCAAATACCAAAAGTGCCCGAGGACCTTGATCGTCATCGATGATTTTTCTTTTCTTTTTTTTCTCCACGATCACAGATCAAATTCCAGCATAACGAGGCCTGGGTTTGAATTTTTCGAGCAGAAAAAACGCAAATCTTCCTTTGGAAAAATAGTACGAACACTGGAACACTTGGAGTTCATCCGGGATTGAAAGATCGCGCCGGGTACACCGACAATAAGGAAGCACAACGATAAAGCGCTCGTACGCGACAATGAAACACTCGCGACCCTATACTATACGAGAAAATGGTAGGACGAGGCACAACAGGACGTTGTTACTACGCGATGTAGCGGAAAATAAAAATAAAAATAAAAAAAACAAGACGGGCCATCAGGAGTGAGTAAAATTGGCTTGAATTGTCGTACCCTGAAGAACATTTCGAGGCTGGATCGGATTATGGCACCGAGGACGTTATCAAGGACATCGACGTCTTTGGAGAAACGATTGAGTATCCGTCCCGCGGGCGTCCTGTCGAAGAAGGACATGGGATTGCGCATGACGCGGTTCAGTAAAGTGTCGAACAATTTCGCCGAGGCGATTATTGACCCGAGTGCCACGGAAATCGATATCGAGCATATCATTAGCCCTGAAAATGTCAGACAATCAGGTAAGTCGGTGTGCTGGTCTTGTTTGGATTTCGAGTGATTCTGCGGTGGCGGATTTATCGGGCCGGAAATTAGTCGAGGATCGTTCGGCCGATAATGGAAAAGCGACTTTTTCGACGTAATCGTGTTCGACGCAAGTCCAAGTACTTGCAATTATGGCATGTAATTAAACGAAGACTGGACAATTTGGGATTGTTGCTTTTTGACATGTTGTGAATTTAAGGAGATTGGAGCGGTCCAGTTGAGTCGAATAACGGTGGATACATTTTTTTTTTGTTCAATTAAATAACAAAAACGCATACGAGGTGCAGATTTATTCTGCAGATGCTAATTTTCCATAAAATATATCATTAAGGCCGGAGCCTGATTGGAAGGTCCGAAAAATGGTTTTTTTTATTGCTTAAGGCACCACACCCTGGTAAAAAATAAATGCGTCCTTTTTTTTCTTTTTTTCATTTCCTGATAGATACATTTGTTAAGACTGCTCTCACGAAATTTTTTAAAGAAATTTGTCAAATTGGCGGAGATACAGCATTTTATGTGAAACCAAGTGAAACAAAGTGCGGCTTTGAACGCGTTTTTCTCGAAACTACGTTTTTCAACCTGGTTGACAATATATTTAAAAAACTATTCATCCGAGTTGCATGCGCCAAGTCTTAAGGCAGGATTCTACTTTGAAACTTTGAAAAAAAATTTTTTTTTTTTTTTACATTTTTCGAAAGTAAATATGTTCAAGAATGTTCGGTCAAAATTTTATAAAGTTCCAAGCAGTCTAACTATCCTTTTTCGCCTTTCGAACGCACCTACCTGAGCGCGCTATTGTGACCCGCCCGGCGCGCGGCCCGGACTCACCAAAACTTTAAACGCGTTTTTCTCGAAATGACATTTTCAAGTACCGTGGTCGTGATAACTCAAAAAGTACTGAACCGATACTTATGAAATTTGGAACACATTCTATATGTGTGTACCAACCGACCTAACTACAATCAACTTAAAATTTTGATTAGAACTATTTTTTTATTGCAAAAAAGACCCAAAAAAAATGCATTTTTTTTCGTATTTTAGCCGCCATTTTGTTAATTTTGCACGTATATAAAATATTCTAGTTAGGTCGGTTCCTGAAGACATACTGAACATGAAACTATTTGATTTTTTTGTTTCAGACCCATCCGTCGGGAAGATTTCACGACCACGGCAACGGTACCTGCTTTTCGAGGCGTTGGCTTTAAACATATTTTACGTGTACAAAAAATGAATAAAATACATTTAAAAATTTTTTTTTATGTACTTAAAGAGTGTTTTATTTATTGAACAGTTTAAACCCCATATCGATATCTTTAATAGTATTCTCAGAAAAAATTCACGAAAATAGCGTTTTTTTTCATGGTTTCAAAGTAGAATCCTGCCTTAAACTGTGAAAATTCAGTCTCTATGGAACCACGTATGGTTTTTTTTTTTTATGAAGGGACTTCTTCTATTTTTTTTTACAAACGATGCAAATTTTCCATGAAAATCGGAAATAAAATTCACTGGTCCGCCATTTTTCTTTTTTTAGATATCGAAATTCCCCTACGCGATGCTGTAAACCTATACACGGTGATTTTTTAATCCTGAGACTGCTAAATATCTCGAAAAATGAGCCTTATACGATAAAAATGTTCCAAATAAACCTTCAATAGTTTCCAAGGGGCAATTTAATCCTACAGAAATTAACCGCCTGCCGGCCCCCCTGGGGGCGGGGGGGGGGGGACTTTGAAATCTTAAATGGGAACCCCTACGTTTCATTACAGATTCGAATTATACATAAAAAAGACATAACTTTTGTCGGAACTTTTTTTTTAATTCGGTATAGATCGCGCTGCACTCGGTGAAGATTGGGCAACCTTCCTTTTCTTCAAGGGAAATCCCCTATGTTTTATTGCATAATGGAGCTACGTCGAAGAAAAGTAACTTTTGTCGGAAACATGTTTTTTTTTTAATTATCGTAAATATCTACTATAATTTTGTATCCGTTCTTAGCTTTACCCAGGATTAAGGACGTGGACCTGACGGAAATTTAATCCCTTTGGGGTGCTTCATTATTGTGAGTCCCCTTGCCTCTCACATTCGGGGTGTTTGATTATCGTGAGTCCCCTTGCCTCTCACCATTTAATTCAATAAGTGTTCAAACTGATGACCTTCAACTTCGATGCATTTATTGATCCGTACTTCGAATGATTGTACACAACTCAAAAGTTTGTTCGCCTTAATGCTTGCGCAAGCATTTCTGATTCGTCCAATCATGTTTTCACGAGTTGTTGGCACTTGTTGATAAACTACAGTTTTTAAGAGACCCAACAAAAAAAATCTGGCGACGTAAGGTCTGGCGATCTGGCAGGCCAATGTATCGTTCCGCTTCTACCAATCCAGCGCCATCAATCCCGAATTAAAAAAAAAGTTCAGACAAAAGTTACGTGTTTTTTTATGTATAATCTGAATCTGTAATGAAAAGTAGGGGTTCCCATTTAAGATTTCAAAGTTCCCCCCCGCCCCAACCCCAGGAGGGGCGGCAGGCGGTTCATTTCTTCGGGATTGAATTGCCCCTTGGAAACTATTGAAGGTTTATTTGGGACATTTTTGTCGTATAAGGCTCATTTTTTTTAGATATTTAGCAGTCTCAAGATAAAAAAAATCACCCTGTATATCTAGTTTCTAAATATATTTTTATTTTATTTTTCAGATGCGCCGTATGGCTTAATCGCTGTCAATCGTCGAGCAGCAATTTCGTTCGCGTGTCCTCTTGGAAGCGGCATGCACCGCAAACTATACTTAGACTCGAATACAAAAATTTGTATATAGTCTTCGAAGTAAATGTCCTAATTATTGAACAGGTCCCAATTATTGAACACTATCTTGTACTTTTATTATTTCTCATTCACCTGCGTGCATTTACTTATTTATAAAAATTTCATTACATATATGGAACTTTTAACTATCGAAATGTTACCTTACTTGTGCAAAAAAAGCTTTAATTAATAGAGAAAAAAATTATTTAATCAGCAACGGTGATCCGATTTGACGTCTCGTGATAACTGCTTGTCGTTTTTGCTAAGAGGCGCCGCTTCATGCGTAAGGGCATGAAAAATTCAAAAACTGTCGCATCTCAAAAAGTAAGGGCGTTTTAGGTTCCTCAGAAAATGTCTTACAAATAACAATTTAAAAAAGAAAATTTAATTATCTACTCGTAAAAAATACGGTGTTCGATCATTGGGACATAGAAAATGCAGTGTGTCCCAATTATTGAACACTCGAATTCTCCAAGATGGCGACATTAAACCCATCAAAACATCGAGACAGTTAACGTGTGACAGATCGTGTGAATCGGATTTATTCAAACAAAAACTGTAAGTTCCTGAATAAACTTATCTTTGTTCTTTTAATAATAACTCTAAGATCGTCAAATATATTTTTTATTTGTATTTTCGTGCAATAAACATGAAAAGAAAAGTAAAAAGAGAATATAACCTAAATGTAACCTAAAAATACGAATGTAATGTTCAATATTTTTTGCTCTCCGATATATCAGGGAGCCAAGCTGCGACAAAATCAAACAAAAACAAAACATAAAAACGAGGAAGCTGAAAATAAAAATAAAATAAAGTTCGAGTTGAAAAGGAAAAATGAACCAAATGCGAATGAACCAAAAACCTGTCAAAAAAGACTAAATATATACTTTATTATTTTTACATGATTAATAAAAGATTATTTAAGTGTTTTATTTTGCTTTTATTTCTTAATATTGTACCCAAAATAATATTTTCAGAACGGACAAATAATTCTCAAGAGTGTTCAATAACTGGGACATGCCTGTTCAATATTAGGGACATAGGCACTTCCAGTGTTTAATAATTGGGACATTAGCATACTTTACATCGCTATTCTTTTTTTTCCATTTGAAATCATTTAAAAATAATTTAAAGGGTGATTTTTCGAAAGTAAAAATATCAAAGTATCATTTGAACATGAAAGCGATGGTTTTTTCTTGATTTTATATTTTTTTCTCACCGAATTCAATCCCCCAGATCCTCAGCTGTTCAATAATTAAGACATTTACCTTATATGTATATATTGACTATGAGTATGAATAAAAAAAATTCCATTAATCGTTTGCTTGAAAATAATTACGAAAAATACACCCTCGTACCGTGCAAGAACCGTGGTGTGGTGCCTTAAGGGGAGATTAGAGGTTTCAGCGTGAAAAAAACTTTTTTGCGATTTTTTCGCAAATCGATTCGCGAATCGATTAATATTTTATATTTCCTTGGATTGAAAACTGTGAAGCGCGTTTTCTCCAGTTTTCATTTTCACGATTTTTCCAAACTGGCGGGCGTGATAGCAAAAATCTAAACGACCTATTGAATCATACCAAAGTTTATTCTCTTCAGTCTGAAAATCTGTTCTAAGTCAATTAAAAAAGGTCGTTGAAAAAGTATTTTTAAATCATTTTTACAGCACATTAAAGCGTTTTGTAACAAATTTTTTTCAAACCTGTAAAAAGTTATAATTTCACGATTTTTTCAGCTTTTTCTTAATTCGCCCAGAAGAAAAATATATGACAATTGAACATTTAATTGGTGTTTTTGTTTCAGTCAAGAGTTACGAGGCTTATTGTTTCATGTTGGATTTTTTTTTATCCCTTTCGAATACACATGAAAAGATACCTCAATATTTACGGGGCTCACTTCTTTTTTTCTCTTCTAAAAAAATTCCCGAAAAAAAAACGCTTTTTTTTGGACCTTCTAATTTAGGCTGCCGCCTTACAGGGCAAAATTATGCATTTTTATATTTTCTTTATGTGAATAAGAAAAACTTTTGTGTTACTAGCAACGTGAAATAGTAGAACATTATCGATGATTATTATGAAAAAAGCTGCATCGGTGAATGATTTATACAACTCATACTGACATTTTGAGTCATTTTATGCCTATTTATATTTGCGTCAAGAGATTATCTATTATTACCATTAATTGGTATTAAGTGTTGCCGGAATACGGCAACTTCGCGGACATTGAGGTTAGCAGCCAATCTTCATTCGCCTGTCAAGATTCGTAATCTTTTATCAAACCTCGATCATTCAATATTGAATATATGAGGAGCTTGGCGAACAAAACCGGACTTGTCCACAGTACGTCAAATTTAGTTAACTTTTATTTTTCGTGTTTTTCAAGCACACCTTTATTAGCTCCGACATTTTTTGAATTCCGGCTGTTTTAACAAAAAAAACTTTCGGCAAAAAACCAGATAAAATAAGATTATGAAAAAAAAATTTACGTCGTGTGAACAAATTCGATTCTGTTCGCCAGTTTCTCATATATCGTTTACGATGGGCAAAATGAGTTTCTTTTTCATCCAAATGTTTACAAAAGTTCAGTTTGTATTAATTCGTTGTTAGAAAGGGTTTATCTTGGTGCTACACATCTAAAAAAAAATAACATCACCCGTAGCGTGAACGTTTTGCCCATCCAACCGAACGTGAAATTACATACATTAACTATTTTTTATCTCTCGTGTTTTGTAGTGAAAAAATGTTAAAAAATTCGTAAAGACTCAGTATAGCCTAAACAACAACATATAATTTTTCAAATCTCGGATTGTGGCTAACCCTCCAACCTCCTCAAGCTGACAGACTCGATAATTTTGAGCCGGACGAAATTTTAGTAAAATGCTCGCTTTTTCAAAATTGAACCTTTTCAATGATACTTTCAAACGATTCAATTTGATATTTTCCAAATTTCAATTGTGCAGACATCTTGAGGGGTCTGCTCACTTTAGACGCTAAAAAGGCTATTTTCATATTTTATTTTATACCTTTATATTGTAGATATTGATATAAAAGTTGTTACACTTAATAAATATACTTTCGAAATACGTAAACAAACATTTTTAATGTATTTATGTAACCCAAACAAACTTTAAACGCGTTTTTCTCGAAGCAACGTTTTTCGACGGCTTGTTGATAAAATCTTCGAAACTACCGAACCGCGATCCTTATGGAATTTCAACCACATATTCTTTGCAACTTGATATTTACGATTTTTTTTTGCCAAAAACGCTGAAAAACACGTTTTTTTTTGAAAAATGTCCGCCATGTTGTTATTTTTGCATATATCAAAAATCATATAGCGCTATAGCCATTAACATACTGAATTTAAAACAGATTGATTTTTTTGTTTCGGAAGATCTATCTCCGAGATTTCATCAACAACGCAAACTTCCGTTTTTTGGGACATTTTTTAACTACCATTTCCGTCTATAAATAGTGACTTACAAGGGGGCATTCCCTACTCCCCACCTTTTTTTTTCTTTTTCTATCTTTTTCTCAATTTTTATATTATTCATTTTTCAATTAAGCAAAGAGGTGAATAATTTATTTTATTTATTTATTTATACGCATAAGGCATACAGGACGTCATTTTTTAATGAGCGCATAATCGTAGAAAATTTGTAGTTGCTGATTGACTCGTGGGGAGGACAAACAAATCCGCAATTATACGACGAACTCTTCCAACATGAAGAAGGATTGCCAACGTGTAGCATCAAAGTAATTCCCCCTAAACGTACTCCACCGGTGCAACCCTGCGATGTATATTTTTATCGTCAGGTTAAAAACTTTATTTAAAAAAATACAAAATTGCCCTTATCTCGTCGAGCAAGAGAAAGAAATAACTTCCCGAGAAGACTGCATAAAAATACATTCGATCGTTCATCATCAACTATCCGCGCCAATATTCGGTAACATGTTACGTTACGCGTGGTTCGCTTCGAAACTTTGCGATGAGAGAGAATGCTTTATGAATGTCAATCAAGTATGTTTTTCTATGGGGACGTTGAAACAACGATGTGGTTGTAAAAATGCGGCGTTTATAACGTGTGCTAGATGCAGAAATAATTATTGCTTCCCCTGTTTCTACGATAAATCTCATCCCGACACGGGTAAATCATCGAATGTCAACGAATAAAGTTTTGAATTTTCACGTACAAAGTCTCTTCGTATGCGCTTCAATTACAATCCCTCGTTGAAAAGTCCGAAATCCCAATTTTTTACCTTTTCTATGCCTTTTGCGTATAAATGAATAAATAAAATAAATTATTCACCTCTTTGCTTAATTGGAAAATGAATAATATAAAAATTGAGAAAAAGATAGAAAAAGAAAAAAAAAAGTCTCCACACGGGGAGTCGAACCCACGACCATCGAATTACCAGTCCGAGCTCTTACCGCTACGCAAACCGCTGCTTGGCAAACATGCTAACGTAAATGGCTTATACGGTGCGAGAGCCGCGTCAACATTTTTATTTACTAAACGCTTGGCCATCTGGAGTTCCCACTTCGGCTACTTTCATTTCTAGCCAAGCCCTGTATGTCCTATAAATTCGAGCGAAATCGGTGATGACGAGTAGGGAATGCCCCCTTATTAGATAAATAAATTTAAAAAAAAGGGTATTTATCAAGTGTAACAACTTTTATATCAATATCTATAACAGAAACGTATTTAAAAAAATCATGAAAATAGCCTTTTTCGCGTCTAAAGTGAGAAGAGCCCTTAAGAAATGTTCAAAGTTAATCCGGTATTTTTTCAATAAAAACCTACCGAAGTGTTGTTAATGGCAAGGGGAAAAAGTACTATACGGGTCAAATTGACCCAGTGTGTCAAAATCGTGGCCGAATGTAAATCAACATAGGGTTAATTGCGGAACGACGAAGGAGCTGAAACACTTTGACGACGCGCTTCTGCTGGAGCAGTGACGGAAAGTTGCGGCAGTTTTAACCATTTTTCTCGGCTATTTTTCCATCGAATGCAACGGTTCGGGTCTCAAAATGCGCGTGTCTATCGTGGCCAGGTCGGGTATCTCTTCGATTAGCGACAAGCTCAACCGGAAGTTCGTTTTCTAATATTTTTCGGCTTATATCGTGGTATATGGATCTGTGGTTTTTTTCCTTCCAACGAACATCCGACGGGTCCTTCCTCCGTCAACGAGACGTCGAATGTGAAGATTTCGAGTCATTCGGTCGAGGCGTTTTTCAGCAAAGTTGCAAAAACTCCTCGTGGATTTCTTTACCGGCGGAGTCGCGCGTCTCCGTAACTTTTACCGATATATCGATGCTCCCACTCAACCCACACGAGAAAACGTCATTTTTGCGGAGATTCGAGGAAAATTGCACGTGCGGACATGCTCCTGCGATAGGCGTTTAAGGATCGCCTAAGCATTGCCTAAGAATCTACTATCTCGCTATTGCACAAGCTCTACTCTACCGCAGTGACTCACGCACCCAATCTAACGCGATACAGAGACAAAATGCCGGTGCACTGTGCGCGCATGCAACTCGCTACTGCGTGTACGATATCTTCGTTTTTGTCGAATAAATAGAAGAGACAAATGCATCCAGTGGAAAAATTGACTCGGACAAGAAATATCCACGCACGCATTTATACGGAAATTTTTTTTTTAAAAATGCGTCCTTTGCGTTTATCTTTTCTTTTTTGCTCGTGCGAGATCATTTTCAAGCAATTTTGAGAATGTGCTATAGCTACGATCATAGAGAAGACAGTTCGAATCGCTCGCGAGTCGAGTGCTTGGGTATGCGAAACAAGATTTTTGTAAGATGATTTTCCATAGTGAGAAAAATTTCATGAAATTATTGAAAAAAAGAAAACATATGCGTGACAAGTTGCTTGGAAAATCGTCTGCCGTGTGAAATGAAGTCGTTCGTTTTTCCGGAGGCATGTATATACCTTTTAAGTTCACGATACAGCTAGTGTGTAGTAATAAATTCATCAATATTCATTCATATACATTAGTTAATTGATTTTGTAAATATAAATAAAGTATTACTTAAGGCCTTAGGCCACAGTAATGGGTATAAAAGCATGTGCGAATTCAACAATTTTTTTTCGTATGAAAAAAGTGATTCACTCGTAAAATTAATTACACATCTATTTAGTATGAATATCAAGCTGTTAGGAATTTTTTTTTTTCTATGTACAAAATGGCCAACTACTCGAAACAGCTTTTTTCCAATTGGCGTGACGAATAACCTCAACAATTTTCACTCCATTAACTTTAAATTTGAAAGTTACGTTCCTAATTGCATTTCGCAAAGAAGTACGTACGGAATTTCTGATTGATCGAAAACTTTTCATTTTACGAGCAGTTTATGAGTAGTTATAACGAAAATTTTCACTGAAAATTCATTTCGCAAATTCAAATACCTACAACTATTGAATAAAATATGATTTTGAAATACTATTGAATAAATATTGAATAAATATTGAATAAATATTTAATGAATTGAATATTTTATAAATCCCGTACGTACTTCTCTCGGTATTCTAATCTAGACTGACGAGAATTTTAGTTTTTTGTTGTAGGTAAAAAATTGTGGATGCTAAATGTCACGCCGCGGAGCGCCTAAAAAAAGAAAATATTAGTAGTCGGACATTTTGTACCTCGAAAAAAAAAATTCTAACAGCTTGATATTGATACTAAATAGATGTGTAATTAATTTTACGAGTGAATCCCTTTTCATACGAAAAAAAAGTTGTTAAATTCGCACATGATTTTATACCCGTTAATGTGGCCTAAGGTCTTAATAAATTGTTAATTTATGAAAAATTTACAGTATTTGATAATATATTTATATCAGAAGAATGGCTTTACGATTAAGTTCATATACAGGATGTCCCTCTTACACTGCCACCCGAAATAACTCGTAAATAATAATTATCGAACGAATATAAGAAATAAATAGTAATTATCGACGTCACAAAAAAATATCGACGTAACAAAAAAAAGTCAAAAGTTGTACGGTGTGAAGGGGGCCACGTCAAATGCGACCATTTTTTTTTTATTTCGTTGGAGACGCGGACGCACCGTGAAGGTCACCTCCACTTTTTTTCAAATGGAATCGTACTTTTTTTCAATCATCTTGTGGAGCACTTCAAGCCGCATAAAAAACATTCGGGGGTCAAAGTCGTTCAAGGTCATTCAAGGTTACCCATTAAAATGAAATACAAATCTAAATATCTCGCATCACTACCAAATACTTGGTAGTGATCCGAGATATATAGATTTGTATTATCGATACTGACCTTGAATGACCTTGAACGACTTCGACCCCCTTATGTTTTGTATGCGGCATGAGGTGCTCCACAAGAGGGTTGAAAAAAATGTACCATTCCATTTAAAAAATTGTGAAGGTGACTGTGCGTCAGCGCCTTCGCCGAAATAAAAAAAAAATTGGTCGCGTTTGATGGCCCCCTTCACACCGTACAACTTTTGTTCGGAACCTTTTTTTGTGACGTCGATAATTACCGAGTTGTTTCGGGTGGCAAAGATAAAAGGGACACCCTGTATACTGAATGAATTAATTGTATAACTGCAAATTAAGTATTACTTAATAAATCGTTCAATTATTAAAAATTGACAGTTTTTAATAATATAGTTATATCGGAAGAATGGCTTTATGATTAAGTTTATATATTTTCGTTACATAAAATATTTGGGAAAATATTTTTATTTCAATGATAGTTATATATGCAGGGTGTTCTGTAATGAATGGATGTGTCGATAGGTCACATCATGTCCTGCTATATGCTGGAATGTAAATTTCGTAAAAGTCCCCCGGTTTTCGAGATAAAAATCGTCTGCTTTTTGTTTTTTAAATGCCATCTCTGCAAATGATAAATTTTTTAACCCAGTTTTTCAAAAAATACTCTTGGTTATTTGTTTTATCGAGAAGTCTTCTTTTTAACCTTAAATGTTACGGAAACTTTATGAAAAAAGATATTATGCAGTATTTTCATACAAACCAATAGTCTGCGGTGTAAAAAAAAATGTACTACGCATATCGTGCCAATTATTTAAAAAAGCTGCTTAGTTATTGTCGTTTCACATCATTTGTAGAAATGACATGTCAAAAACCAAAAGCGGATGTTTTTTTCCCAAAAAATAACGCAAAGCCCAAAATCTCGAAAACTGTGGGACTTTTACTAAACTGAAATTCCAGCATATAGTAGGACACGATCTGACCTATCGACATTTGCAGGATCATCCATTCATAACACCCTGTATGAATAATGAAAATTAAAATATTTTTGTAAATGCACATAATACTCATTGCCATTATATTTGAGTAATATTTGTCTCATTTATTATATGTAAATGAAAATGAGTGTTCAAAACCGCAATTCCAAAAAACTCGGCATATTTTATTCAAAGTCACGCACATTCTGAAACACGACGAATTTATTCAGTGTAAAGTAAAAAAAAACAAACGATTTTTTTCATTCTTGTCAAAATACTGGCTTCTTAAGGGGTTACACCTAGTTGGCAGCGCTAAATTGGAATTTTCGAGGCTGCTACCTCTGCGCAAAGTTTGCTGTATGGTCCGGGCATCGATGATGCCCATTTAGAGGTAATAAATGACATTTTATCTACGTATATACCTGACGTAAAACTTTAAACGAGTTTTTCTCGGAATGACTTTTTCAAAATCGGTGACCAAAAAATCGCAAAAACAACTAAACCAATCTGCTTCAAATTTCACAGACATTTTTTGTGTATATCAAAAGGCAGTTCTTAGTCGAAGGATTTTTCTTTTCGTTGCATACTTTTTTTTATATCAAGGAAAATAGAGTGTTTTTTTTTCACCGCAATTTCGACGATCACTTTCGACCGGCGACCATTTTTTCAAAAATCATTATTTCATTGAATCCTTCGATTAGAGACTAGATAATACGGTACAAAAACTAAATTCATTTGGTTTTTTTGATTTCAGATGATTTGTTCCCGAGCAGGAGTGGTCACCGCGAAGGACCTTTTTTGCACAGCGGTCTGTGCGATTTACTGTAATTCCGTCGTTTATAAATATTTCCTAATAAAAAAATTATCAAAGATACTTGAAATGATACCCTGTACTATGAAAATAAAAGAGTTAAAAAAGTGCACCCATCGCCCAAAAAAAATTCACGAAAACACCTCTTTTTTCCGGCCGCGAATGTTGCTGAAGTTTGCATCGTTGGAATGCAACGAAAATTCTCTCTCATTTTCGTTTTTCTCCATTTTCATTGCTATCCCAAATCACTTTTGATAGATTTAGGTTGTAGGTTGTAGGATAAGGATCTTAAAAAAATTCACAGTAGCTTTCATTTGACGGAAAAAAAATTGGTTATTAAAAAACAATTATTTTCGTTGCGTTCCAACGATGCAAACTTCAACATCATGAACTAGGTGTAACCCGTTAATAATAAAAGACGAATTGAGGAATTTTTGTGGAATTTTTTTAATTCTCATTTTTCTCTTCATCTGGCACAGGGAGGAAAATTCGAATTTATCTAGATCCTTTAAATAATTTAATAAGGATTGGTCCAGATCTCAATTTTTTGAATGAGGATTTAAATTCATCTAATTTTCAATTTCCCTAATAAATCCGAAATCCAATTACTTGGAATTAACTACCGAAAACTACCGAAAAGTGTAGGTTGCGTTTTTTTTTCTTCAAAATTACACATACTTGACCCTTTAAGGGGCCAGTCCACTTTGAAAATTTCAAAAAATCGAAAACAAGCAAGACTTGAAGAAATCGACGACGATGAGCAATCAGAAGGGATTTTGTACGATGCAGGAATTGCCGATTGAGTTTAGGTAAGAGTTTTTCACAGTATAAACTTCAAACGCGTTTTTCTCGAAACAACGTTTTCAAAATCTAGCTCCATCGTATCTTTAAAACTAATGAACCGATACTCTAGAAATTTGAACCACATATTAACGTGATTCGCAACAAGATGACCCTCGATGGTTTTAAAATTTGATTTTTGCTCTCTTTTTTGCGAAAAAACTGCGAAAAAAACGCGTTTTTTTTTACTTTTTTCGTTTTTCATCTGCCGTTTTTTTATTTTTTGATAAAACTTTATATCCGAGGGTCATTTTGTAGCTGGTTTCATACTGAATCTAATGGACTTTGATTTTTTTTTGTTTCAGACAAGCCGTTGGCTCCTTAATTTGTCATCGCATCGCGAAGCACTCGAAATTCACGACCGGTTGCGTTCTTCCCTACTCACGTACGATTACGCATCCTCGAAGAGCACGCGTACCTACCGATTGGCCGTCGCGAATAATAATCACAAAAAACAAATGGAATTGAATGAACGAGAAAAAAAAAGAGAGTCGTCAACCCGCTCCGTGAATCGACGAGGTGCGAGCTTTCGAAGCACGGCCGAGAATTTGTTTGAATCGGACTTCGTCTCACGTACCCCTGTGAGGCATAACAACCAAAACCTAAGTACTGCCGGTAGCACGTTGTCGACAACGTCAACGTCCTTTCCCAAACGATTTAATATTCTTCCGAACGGTGTCGTGTCAAAGAATCCAATCGAAGCTCGCATCGTGCCAAACAACAATTCAGAGTGCAGCACTACGCTGCTACGTACGCAACCGACGGCCATCACCAGCTCGGCGAACAGCACAAAACTTGCTGGAAATTTAGTTAAACATTTTTTCGTAACATCTCGATAGTCCGAATTTGTTGTTGTTTTTTTTTCAGACCTTGCGTCCATTTGCGAATGACTGAAATTCTGATGTGATGTCAATGATACTTGTGGCTGAAAAGCACGAGTGATCCATTTATGGAGGTTGGAGTACAGGAGATATCAATCGAAAGTACGCGGTATAAAAACAGGAATAACGTAAAGTACGACGAGTGTGAATATTTTTTTTAAGGGAGACTTTGTCCTTGAAATTGCAGCGGGAGATGTTAGCGGCTCAACATGAGCAGCTAGAAGAGGAAGGATGCCTCTACGGACCAGGCATTGCCGATTAGCGGTAATTATAAACACATTTGTGTAAACACATTACAAAACTTTAAACGCGTTTATCTCGAAAACACGTTTTGAAAAATGGCTGACATTCTCCTGACCGCTGTAATTAACATATCGACCTGAAATTTGGAGAGCATACTCAGAAAATATGTCGTCACGGAATGACGGATCGTTTTTTCGATAGATACATTTTTGCATTTATTATTTATCTTTTTATGCGAAAAAAAACGCGAAAAGTCGATTTTTTTTAAATTGCCGCCATTTTCCGAAATTTGTACTAAACGAAAAACCCATCCGTCATTCCATGACCAAAGGGTCACAGATTGATAATATGCTTTGAATTTGTGTTTCAGATCAACAAAGAGGGGGCAGTGATGTCAGCCGTTTACCTCCCGCGATTTGACGACCTGTTTTCGCGGAGCTGCAACGACCGCCATTTTGGTTTTTTTATCAAAAAAAATTTTTTTTTAACGTTCTGTATATCATGAATAAAAGCAAGAAAAAACCGCACTCAAAAAGCTTTACTCGTTTCCTTTAAAAAAAAATAAAATGTAAACACCTGAAATATGGCACGCCAAGGACAAAGTCTCCCTTAAGGGGTAAGGCCACTGTAAATTTTTTGAAAAATCGATTTTTTTTTATTGGCTTAAAAAATAGTTTAAACCCTCTAGAATAAGAAAAAAAAGGTCCTGTGCGAAAAAAAATTTGTTGTCCTTAGGAAATGAAGGTCGCCGCCAAGCGTGTCAAAATAAATTATCAACTTTAAACGCGTTTTTCTCGAAACATGGTTTTTCAAAATGGCACGCAGCATAACTCGAACAATTTTCATTTTTTTTACTTGAAATTTTAACCAGATGTGAACATTTACATTATCTTGAGAATGTCGATCGGAATTTTCAAGAACTTTATTTATTGATTTTTTATTAACAAAAAACTTGCCGTTTTTTTCGTCAAAAATCAATTTTTTTTTTCAAACGCACGCCAAATCCACAAAAATTGATACTTTTTAAAATCCGATCGACATTCTCTAGTTATAGCCCTCTAGATTAATGGTTTTTTTTTTGTTCTAGATTCAAAAGTGCACCAGTGGTGCTGCGTGCCGCGGAGCCCTGGAAGCAAAACATGTCCCGGGAAGATAGCTGTGGAACCGCCATTTTGTTTTTTTTTACTGTAAAAAATTTTATAATAAAGTTTAATGTATGCCCGATAACACCATTAAAAGTTTATTTTCAAATACCTTCAATTTCGGGAGCAAAAAATTAGTGAAAAAACCTTTTTTTTGGGCCGTTACAGTGGCCTTACCCCTTAAGGTATTCATATGTTTTTAGCGAAACTTCATGTATGTTTAATCCAAATTAGTAATACTCTAGTGTCTTTCGTTATCGGCATACGTGTGGTACAAAATAATTGAGAAAATTACCAATCTCAGTGCTATTTGTTTACATCTGTAAATGATTTTCTTTGTTTTACGATATTGTACTACAGCAATCCCGTTACGAAAAACGTTTTCAAGATTACTTTCATACACGAATGAGTCCTTTCATCGCTTATTTTCAATGTTTACTTTTAAGGCGCAAGGGGTTAGGCTACTGTGAATATGACGAACACTCAATCGGCCCTCGAGGGAACTCAAATTGAAGAGTGACACTCATATGTCACGCATATGGTGCAGGAATTGCAGCTTGAAGGTAAACTAATTATTACGATAGAAATGCTGATAACATTTTAAACGTGTTTTTCTCGAAACTACGTTTTTCGAAACGGTGTACAATGTTTTCTCATTAGTCATTAACAATAACGATGTCGTTTTACCTCGAAAAATCTTTTCAAAAATTCCAAATATTCCTTTTAATGATTGAAACACCATATCAAAAAAAAAAGATCGAACTCTCCGATTTCGGGGAAATTTGGCATGTTTGTAGAATGGATAAAAATAGGCGACACGTATTTTTTTATATCTCGGAACCCGATTTTTAAGGGGTGAAACGCACCCTCGAAAATACGGGTATTTTTCGATTGAAATTTGTTCTTCTCATCTCTAAAGTGCACGGAAAAATAAACGTTGTTGTAATTTGGGAGGCTCAAGCCTTAATTTTGTTCTTTTTTACAGCTTCGTACGATTTTTTTTTTTTTCTAAAGACATTTCGATTAACGGCGGGGTAAAGTTAATTCGGCGAAAAAAAGGCATGTTTTTAAGATTTTTTTTTGACGTAACGAATAGTGTTCGTTTATTGAAAAATTTACATATAATAAAGTAACATTTGAACAACATTCTCCTAAATTTGCATTGCAAAATATTCAAAATTCAGCGAGTGAAAATTATACCCCGGAGGCGCCTCGAAAAAAAGTTGGTTTGCGGTGTGCACCGTAACTCGCAACAGAATCATTTGAAACAAAAAAATCAAAATGCATTTGTTAAAGGAGATGTTTCTCGAGGTAATGACGGGAGGATTTTTTTTTTTCGATTTTTCGATTTTTCGTAGCACTTGGGAGCCAAAAACCCGATGTTCGCTAAAAAAATCGGCTAATTTGTTGTTGAAAAATTAGTAATTATTAAAAAAAGCAAAAAAGCTCTCGACAACACCTGGTGAATTATGTGAAGAAGTACTGTGCAAAATTTCAAAGCGATTGGTCCAGTAGATTTTGAGTTATCGTGCACACGGACTTCAAATATGACAAGTCTCGGAAAAAAGGTTTGAAAAACGCAGAAGAGAAGAGAACGGCATGGAGCAATAGACGCTCAAATACTCATAACTTCGTCAATTTTACTCCGATCGATTTGAAATTTTAACACAATATTCTTGATATATTATGCATTCATTTAAAAAATTTAAAAAAATGAAAAAAAATGTTGATACTTTACCCCGCCTTTAAAAAAGAAGAGACAATTAGAAAAATAACGTGTAACGCGAAAACGATAAGGATTCGAGGAAAACCTCAAGATAGTAAAAAGTTGAATCGGTTTTCGTTGAGTTCGGGAGAATTTTTTCAGACTTTTTTTCACTTATTTTCGGTAAAAAATCATATGATTTAATTGCCGTAACGCGAGAAATAAGGGGTTTGTGGTAAATTTTCAAGGGAGGAAAAAATTGTATTTTTCGATTTTCAACGCAATGGAATTATTTCAGATTTTTTTCGAAATTTTTTGCCCTTTAAAATGTTAGTATTCTAGTCACGTCGATCGATTGATTTCGACAGATTCTATTGCGTAGAAAATAGAACAATACAATTGTATTCCTCTCTTGAGATTTTACCACAAACTTCTTAGTTCTCGAGCTACGGTAATTCAATGATCTGATTTTTTACCGAAAATGGGCGGAAAAAAAATCGAAAAAGAAATCTGAAAAAATTCTCGCGAACTCAACGAAAACCAATTCTACTTTTTACTATGTTGAGGTTTTCCTCGAATCCTCGTCGTTTTCGCGTTACCCGTTATTCTTCAAATTCTCTTTTTTTTTTTAATCAAAATATGTTTAGAAAAAAAATCGTACGAAGCCAAAAAAAAAACAAAAATTAAATCTTCAGCTTCCCCCTTTATGATTCCGGTCAAAGAAGTGCATAAAAAATGTTCGTCTGTGAACGGGGTCCACCAGAAAAGGAACAAAAAAGGCGAAAAATGATCGTTTTCGAAAAAGGCTACTAGTCGTAAAAAGAATAGTAAAAATTATTTTTTTAAACCGGAATGAAGGTGAATTCTTCCCCTTCAAAATTCATTTATTAAATTCATTTATGCCAATTATCGGCAAAATGGCATAAAAATTAAAAAATTCACCGGTAATGTGCATACAAATAAATGTCCAAAACATATTTCAATAATCTTATTCCTTCAAAACTATTTTTTTTTCTTCAAATAACCCTGATTTTCGGGTCGTCACAGTAGCCCGACCCCTTAAGGGGAGGGTAGTGGTTTCAGCGTGAAAAAAAAACACTTTTTTGCGATTTTTTTTCATCTATATGGATAGAGTAAATTTATTGAAACCTTTTGTACATTGTTAAGTGTGATTTCAAGAACATTCCGTGAAATTTGTACGCGAAAATATCCACAAACAAGCCGGTGCCGCGTTTTATCTCGAAGCCACTTCTTCAAAGTCCGTGTTCACTGCAATTTGAAAACTACATGACTGATTTATTTCACACTTGGTACACACTTTCTACATATAAAATACCTCCCCCCAACGGTTAGTTTGAGATTTTTATCACATTGAGAGGGTTTTTCACCCCCAAAATGGCGAAATTTTTCGTGAAAAATAGCACTTTTCACTTTACATGACCACCAAAAATTTAGAAATGAAAAAAAATTATCAAAGACCTTTGGGGGGAGGATTTGATGATACTTTGACTAAATTTTAAGGGCGGGGTAAAGTATTTAATTTTTTTTTTCATTTTTGTTTAATTTTTTAAATGAATGCATAATATATCAAGAATATTGTACTAAAATTTCAAGTCGATCGGAGTAAAATTGACGAAGTTATGAGTATTTGAGCGTCTATTGCTCCATGCCGTTCTCTTCTCTTCTGCGTTTTTCAAACCGTTTTTCTGAGACTTGTCATATTTGAAGTCCGTGTGCACCATAACTCAAAATCTACTGGACCAATCGCTTTGAAATTTTGCACAGTACATCTTCACCCAATTCGCCAGGTATTGTCGAGAGCTTTTTTTTTTTTTTTTTAATAATTACTAATTTTTCAACAACAAATTAGCCGATTTTTTTAGCAAAAATCGAGTTTTTGGCTCCCAAGTGCTACGAAAAATCGAAAAATCGAAAAAAAAAAATCCTCCCGTCATTACCTCGAGAAACATCTCCTTTAACAAATGCATTTTGATTTTTTTGTTTCAAATGATTCTGTTGCGAGTTATGGTGCACACCGCAAACCAACTTTTTTTCGAGGCGCCTCCGGGGTTTAATTTTCACTCGCTCAATTTTGAATATTTTGCAATGCAAATTTAGGAGAATGTTGTTCAAATGTTACTTTATTATATGTAAATTTTTCAATAAACGGACACTATTCGTTACGCCAAAAAAAAATCTTAAACCATGCCTTTTTTCGCCGAATTAACTTTACCCCGCCGTTAATGGTACTTGATTTCAGATAATTTCCAGCTGAGGTACAGTGAACACCGCAAATCGTGTTTTTCCAAAGGCCATTCTTGGAAAAGCTTCGTCACCGGCTTGTTTGTGGATATTTTCGCGTACAAATTTCACGGAATGTTCTTGAAATGACAACAATGTACAAAAGGTTTCAATAAATTTACTCTATCCATATAGATGAAAAAAAAAACGCAAAAAAGTGTTTTTCTTTCTCACGCTGCTCGGTCACATTTCGGAGCGACCCTGGTGGTGAATTTTTGTACCTGAATTTTCTACATGTCCGCAGACGTTTTTTCGACCGCATCCCCTACATATTTTAGGCTCCTGTACCCTAACCTCCATAGATTCTTCGTAACGTTCGCTTCGGAGTTGCGAGTCCCGTGCTGGTGAGGCCAAAAGCGAGTGGGAAAAAGAGTCCTCGAGAATTACCTCTCGGCGTTGTTAACTGGCTTCGTATGCCGTAGTATTATAATATTTGCGATTAAACGTGCAAAATCGTAACAAAGATTGGATCAAAATTAACGTCCTTATCTCTACACGCGTGCGATCGAACTACCAATCAATTGTCAATGCCAAAACGAGTAAAAAAAATTAATAAAAAATAAACAGAAAAGAAAACACTGCAGCAACCAGCATGCTAGGTCAGATCGTCCTCGTGTGGAGATCTCAATTCCTACGTATTTTTGTTATTTCTTACGAGTACTAGGAATATTTACAGCTTAGCGTTGGTAAATGCGATTCGAAAAAGCCCTAAGGGACTCTACGGAAACACGGAACGATTGTTCGAACGAGAATATAAAAGAGAAGAGTAGCAACGAGGTTTGTAAGTGCATGCGAATGGAACTAAAGCCGTTACGGATGACAGTGATTCGAGATATCAATGGCTCGTATTCGCGCCGGTTTACGCAGAGCAGGAGCCACTTTTGAGGATGTCTCGTGACGTACAATCGTGCGCCGAAAGTTTATCGAATTTCGCAGCTATATTTTCGGAATCTAGGGAGCTCGAAGGAGCATCGCCGCTACTGTCGCTCCTTTGCTTTTATCGCGACCCAAAATCTTCTGTACTTTAGCACTTTCGGCTGAAAGATCTCCAATGAGGAGACGAAAAAAAAAAACCAACTTTCGAGTGATTTTCGTTGCGTTCGTGTCACACGGAAAAAAAAACTTGGGACAGTTGGAAAGACTCAAAAATTTTCATCGTGTACTCCAACAATGCGAACTTCGACATTGCCAAAAGTTTCCTTTCATCGAAATTTCGGGGCTTCGCGAAACGACGAAAATCCGCAAGAAAAAACTTGGGAACTTCGATTTTCCGTAACAATAATACGAAAATGTTGAGTTTGCAATGAATTTTTAAAAATAGACCTTTCGATCGAAAAGGGAACCATAAAATTGTTTCTTTGTCATTTTTTTCTCGTCTTTTTTAACATAATTCTTTACAATGTCTAAAACACGTTAATTCTTCGTAATTACGACCCCCGAAGAATTCCAAAGGGAAAAAAATCAAATTGAAACGAAATGATAAATACAATAATTCCGTCAAACGCAACAACAAAAAAAATACCAAATCAATACCTCAAGAGCGAAGACGAAGACGAAGACGACGAAGGACATTTTCAAAATACTTCACAATCTCTGCATACCATCAAGAGTAAATAAAAACAAAAAAACAATCGTATCTTCCAGACGTTTTAGACTTTCTCCCCCTTTTTCGTCGGGATTTCGTCGCGTTGCTGAGCAGCCTCGAAATTTTCAGTCTACCGTACTCGCTTTGCTGCACGATTAACTCCCGTAACATCCCCAAATGCGCTCAACTTTCGATGCTCTTTGAGGGCGAAACTCAACGAGAACGTTGTTGCTATTTTTTTCGTTTATTTTTATCGGCTATTAGTTTCTTTCCCTCTTAAAATTATATTTATGCAACCTTGGTTTAGACACAGCAAACCACACTCGCTCTCTAGCTTCGGTCTAGCCAACCAGCGCATGTGTCGATTGTTCGTTTGATATTGCAAGACCCATATTGATGACGAACGTCCAATGAAAACGTGCGTATGTTATATATATATATATATATATATATATATATATATATATATATATATATTAGACTGATTCAAAAAAAAATTTCCTTCTGGATTCTCGTGCTATTGTTGGGCACTGATAAAACAAAATTTCTCTAAAAAGATGGGCGCGGTCACTCAATTTTTAGAGATGGCTATCTCGATTTTTTTGTATTTGAATTTTTTTTAACGAACGTATTGCATTTAAGCATATTCATGGCTTCGGATTACGGATAAAAATCACATCCAGCAGCTTTTTCGTAACAAAAATAAACTCTAACAATTTGAAAAGGGTGCAATATTCACAATTCAAATCCAGGTAGATCAATAATGGCGTCTATACTACTCTCGTTATTCATGTAGATTTATTTATACGCATTAACATTTCGCACTTTTTACGAAAAATTAAATTATAAGCTTTTATTCATAAGTCGTATATTTACATTTTCAAAATGCTACGCTTATATTATCTTCAAACTCATTTACATTTCTTCCCAGCCATTCTCAAGTTCGTTAACATTTTGGGCAGAACGAAAATGTGCAACGTTGAACAGTTTGTCCAAATCTCTCTTAAATTTACGCTCCTTCGATATTTGTGACGGCAAATTCTTTTTAACTCGATTTTTTAAAAGTTGTTTCTAGACTAGATGGAGTTTTATTGATTTCAAGATTGCGTTATTCAATCGACGCGTTGGAATTTCAGCACATTTCCATTGTTCGAAAATTTCTTTCATCGTTTCGTGTGCACTTCGACGTATGGTCAGTTTTTCTCTGTTATGTTTGTAAAAGAACAAACTCAAAACTTTTCCGATTTTTATCTGTAATCCGAAGCCATGACTATGCTTAAATGCAATACGTTCGTTAAAAAAAATTCAAATACAAAAAAGTCGAGATAGCCACCTCTAAAAATTGAGTGACCGCGCCCATCTTTTTAGAGAAATTTTGTTTTATCAGTGCCCAACAATAGCACGAGAATCCAGAAGGAAATTTTTTGTTTGAATCAGTCTAATATATATATATATATATATATATATATATATATATATATACATACACACACACACACACAGGGTGTCCCATTTTAATCTTACACCTGAATTTTCTCGAAAAATATTGCTCGGACGAACTATTGTGTGGAACAAAACTTCTAGGGATTGAAGGGGGACGTTTGAAAAAAATTTATTTGAGGAGCCAAAATTCAAAATGGCGGCGTTACAAAGGCTGACATGTTTTTTTCAAACGGAAACATAACTTTTTTTTATTGCCAAAAAATGTGTCAACTGAAAACTAAAAACTTTTGTTGAAAATTTTTTTTGATAAAGTTCATAGTTTTCAAGTGAGAATATCTCTAAATGGACTAAATGTCTCACGGCAAGCCGCTCAATGTTGTATTTTCGAATGTATGACCACTTGAACAAAAAAACAATCAAATTTTTTTGTTGAAAATTTTTGTTTTTTTTTGTTTTTTTTTGTTTTCAAATTTGGACGATATTTCATGAGAAAATTTTGGAAGAAAATCGATGAAAAATAGTTTTTTTCCATTTTAATAGCGTGTGTGCCATTTTCAAGCCCAAAAACGTGTTTCTTTAAATCCTTGACGAACTTTGATCACGATGGGTAGAAAAACACACACACACACACACACACACACACACACAAATCCTGGATACATCTGAAATAATTGAAAATGATGCTCTCACTTGAAAACTATGAACTTTATCAAAAAAAATTTTCAACAAAAGTTTTTAGTTTTCAGCTGACAAATTTTTTGGCAATAAAAAAAAGTTATGTTTCCGTTTGAAAAAAACATGTCAGCCTTTGTAACGCCGCCATTTTGAATTTTGGCTCCTCAAATAAATTTTTTTCAAACGTCCCCCTTCAATCCCTAGAAGTTTTGTTCCACACAATATTTCGTCCGAGCAATATTTTTCGAGAAAATTCAGGTGTAAGATTAAAATGGGACACCCTGTATATATAGAAACACAAATGACAAATGAAACGGAAAAACAAAAAAAAAAAACACGGTACAATTGAAACATTTGTGAGAAAAAGTCGAGCTCGCAAAATTTATACAGCGAATGTTATATACATGAGGTATTCCTGACCCCCGCCAATTCGATTTATTTTTTTTATCTGATTCCATTGACTCTAAAAGACACTCTGAATTTTTTTAAACATTTTTCAAAAAACAGCCCTAAGTCAAATTTTTGTTTCTCCGAAAAAAACCGGATTTAAAAATCTGAAAAAATTCCCCAAAATGCGTGATTATGTGTAAAAATGTTCAATCTATCACCCGCAGTGGGATTTTGTCTGTGCTTTCTGAGCGATTAACGTTAAAAAAAATCCGAAAAATTCAAGAACCGCTCCGAACTTGCTTCGGGCGGATACTTAAATATTTTGATGCTCACAATGATTTTTTTTGACCATTTTTGAATAACCAAATCACAATCATGGACCTTGAACAGTTGGCAGTCAATTTTTCGGATTTTTTTAACGTTAATCGCTCAGAAAGCACAGAAAGAATCATACTTCCACTGCGGGTGATAGCTTGACATTTTTTTTGCATATAATCACGCATTTTTGGGAATTTTACAGATTTTTAAATTGGGGCGTTTTGTTAGGAGATTTTTTTTTACTAAGGGTTGTTTCGAAAAATGTAAACAAAAAAATCAGGGTGTCTTTTGGAGTCAATGGAATCAGATAAAAATACATGAATCGAATTGGCGGGGGTCAGGGAAAAAGTCCACCGAATTCACGTGGACTTTCCCAATTAAAGACCATTTTTAGTAAAAACTAGTTCCTACCAAACGCCTTCGTGACACCTAGTTTTTCCTAGTAAGTTCTAGTTAAAACTAGTTTTAACTAGGAAAAAGTGATTGTAACGAAGTTAATCAGCTTGTTCGGTTTTGAGACGAGTTTTGGGTAAAACTAGTTTTAACCAGAAATAATTAGTTATAACGAAATTCATCAGGTACAACGGTTTGGGTTTGTTTCTTTCACGGTTTGTTGTTTTCACGCCATTTCGATTTTTTTTTCAACTCAAAACCATTTTTTTCGTTAAATTCAGCACAAATAAAAAATAAACCGTTGCAGACCTGTCGAAGCCAAATTGGTAATCACAAAATCATTAATATCATTATTGGGCATTAAAATGATAAAATCTTTAAAAAATATGACTTATTCGAAAAAAAAAATAGAAGGTAAAATGGGCCCACGACGAGACTAGAAAAATCGTACAATGGGTCGCTCTATTTTAGAGATTTTTTCAAAAAAATGTAAAAAGTCAATAATCTTTTTAAAAAATCTTTTAGATTTAGAAGCAAAAAAAACATTGGCCCTGATAATTGATAATTATTTTCATATTTTTTAACGAAAGTATGTTTCAAAATTTAAAAAAGTGACATTTGTCGATATCTCAAATTAGTTCAGGAGTTATCAGCGTTTAAACATTTTTGAAACTTTCGAAATCGACTTAAAAAAAATTAAAACTCCTAAAAGACAAGGGATACAAATGTAAAAATTGGTGAGCACGTTCCTTTTATGGGGTACAATTTTACCCAAAAAAATGAGGAAAACTAAAAATGGTCGGGGTGACGGGGTAGACGAAATGGCGTGAAATTTCCCATATACATGTATCATGTATATTACAAATATATATATCTCATTTCGTTAAAAAATGTTCAATAAATTTCGCAGGTCCGATTTCGTCCTTACGAGTGTTTCAATTTTTGTCATGTTTTCTTTCTTAGTGTTTCCATTTATGTTCGTCAACGCGTTTCTCATTTTTTCAAAATTACCGACCGAGTCAACCGTACTAGAATATCCGACTGGTCTTTGAAAATTCACGATTATTATTATTCGTGCTCTCTGAACAACTAATGGCGGCCCGTCGTCGTTTCTCGTCGCAAACGAAAGTAGTTTCGTAGCGCGAAATAATTGCCGTGATAACGATAGTAATAATGACGTGGGAATAAAACGGCGAAAAGTTATACGATAGTGCAACGCGTGTCGGGCGAAACTAAGCGACGTAGAAATCGCATTAACGATTTTTTAATATATATATATATATATATATATATATATATATATATATATATATATATATATATATATATATATATATATATATAGTTAATTAATCTCTGATTTTCGAAACTATGGCGTTTTTTTCCACAGTGTCATCTCACTCTGACACACCGGAGGAACAAGAGCGCGAATAAATCGTGAAAAAGAGAAAAACCGAAGGAAAAAACTTGGAGATCCGCGACGTACCTTGACCGAAGCCGAGAGCTCCGTAGACCCCGAGATAAGTGTCCCTCTTGACGTAGTACTCGGGTCCATCCGCGGCGGTTATATTGTCGGCGGACCACTTGATCAGCCAAACGTTCGAGCCTATGCTGAACGATTGGAAGACCGCGTTCATGATGATCGTCGAGATCGACAAGAACCATCCGATCGACTTCAAGTAGTGTATGTATACTTGCAGCTTGACCTGAAATATTCGTAACAATGGAGACAACAAACAAGAACTAAATTCATGCACGCCGAATAAAATTTCGCTGATCGAAAGAGTAAATTTTCGAGAAATTCGGAGTTTGTAATTTTGTAAACTTAATTATATATTACCGTTGAGTCAGTGACTAAACGCTTTCGTTAGGACTAGTTTTTGCTAGTGGAAACTAGAATTTACGTATATAAATCCAAACAAACTTTGACCTCGTTCGAAAACAGTTTTAAGGCGAGATATACACCTAGATGGTCGAGGTCGAGGATTTAGAAGCCATGAACATTCATCACACTATGGGCCTGGTATCGATGATTCCATGTAAGTTGACAAATTTCATGATTTATTCATTCCCAAATTTTCAAACGCGTTTTTCTCAAAACCACGTTTTTCAAATCAGTATCCAAAATTTCTCGAAAATCAAAACCGATTGCCTTGAGGTTTTTTGTGATTATTCTATACACCATTATCTAGTACTTGTCATAGGAGTTTTTTCTTCCGTTACTTAGTTTTTGTTTTATAGGCAAAATAACAACTAATTTTTGGCCCAAAAATCACTATTTATGTTCAAACGTCCGCCATTTTGTCATAAATCGATATTTTCAAAATCGTCTATGGCAAGTACTAGATTACGAGGGTGAGGTGAAAAGTTTCCGGCCTGACCAAGAGATGGTGCCACTAGGTCTAGTTTTGGAGCGGCGTCCTACAGTACCATTCCTACCGAGCTTGTATGTACAGTTTCAGCCCAATCGCTACGTTAGTTTGCGTTTGAGAGCACATTGCGCGAGACGCTTCCGTTGTTTTCGTAAAAATGGAAAAATTGGAAAAACGTGCTGTCATCAAATACTTTCATTTGAAAGGTTTTACACCAAAACAAATAAAAGAAGAGATGGATTCAACACTAGGAGACTCCTCCCAATCATTCAACTATTAAGCAGTGGGTTTCTGAATTTAAAATGGGTCGTGTGAGCACCTCTGACGAGCCTCGCTCAGGACGGCCCGTTGAAGTCACAACTTCAGAGATGATTGAAAAAATCCATAAAATAGTGTTGAAAGACCGCAGGTTGAAAGTGCATGAGATAGCTGAGACCTGTAGGATGTCAGCTGAACGTGTGCGAAATATTTTGCACAACCATTTGAACATGGAAAAGCTGTTTGCAAGGTGAGTGCCGCGTTTGCTAACGCTCGACCAAAAACTGCTTCGAAAAACCATTTCTACCGACAATTTGGCACTGTATAGGCGTAATCCAAACGAATTTTTGCGTCGATTCATAACTGTTGATGAGACATGGGTCCACCACTACACTCCTGAAAAAGATTTAAGAGCTACGAAGAAGTTATCGAAGCTGTAAATCAGTATTTTGAGGAGCTTGACGAATCTATATTTAAAATTGGTATAACTAAATTAGAACACCGTTATGAGAAATGTATCAGTGTTGATGGAGATTATGTTGAAAAATAAAGCAAAAAAAAATTTTAAACATCGTTTTTCTTAGTCAAGCCGGAAACTTTTCACCCTACCCTCGTATGTGTTCCTGTTGGGCCGTGCATCTCCGACTATATTCTATATAATGACTTCAAAAAATTCATAACGTTCGTTTAAATGTTAATAAAAATGACGTGCAATTTATAAATTATTTTATTTCAATGGTTTGTCGAAAAAAAGACCCCCCAAAAAAGCATTAAAACGCGGCCTTCACACTGGACGAGCCCGTTAATTGATTCATTTCGTTGAAACCAATTTGTTTGGGATTGTTTGGGTTACGACAGAACTAGTTTTGTCCTAGTGAAAACTACAATTTACGTTTAAAAACCCAAACAAACCCAAACTTTGACGTCATTCGAAAACAGTTTTAACTGATTGACTTTGTCAGAACTAGTTTGTTCTTTAGTTTCTCTTAGTGAAAACTAGAATTTATGTTTAGGGACCTGAACAAACCCAAACTACGACCCCATTAGGAAATAAGTGTAAAGTTCCGACCGAGCTTAAATTTTGCACAAACCTTCCTTTTAATGTTTCAAGACAACCCCTAAAGGGATTTTTGGCGACGCGCAATACTTTTCGGATTTGTTTGGATATTTTTATTTGGACAAAACGCAGAGCGCGATAAAGTCGGAGCACGTTGAAGCAAAAAAAAAATCAATATCTCCAAAACTATTGTGAGTCGCTAAAAATCCCTTTAATGCCTTAAGATATTAAAAGGAAGGTTTGTGCAAAATTTCAGCTCGATCGGAGGGCGTCAGAACCTTACCCTCGAAAAAACTTTAAAATTCCCTTGAAGATAACTTTAAAAATCCCTTGAAGATATAACCCACAGCCAAGCGCCGCGTGAAAATATTTCATCTGCCGGCGGCCATGTTTTCGTTCATCTTCTCGATTTTTTGGTGATTGTTTTAGAGGCTCTCAATATATGTACCTTTGTCTTAAATAAAAATGAGTTTCTTTGTCACCCAACCATTTCCCAGAAGGAAAAAATCGGAAATTGGACATTTTTTCAGGCCTCTGGATAGATGTTACCCCTTAAGGAGGTTGGAGCGCTTCAGTTGAGTCAAATGACAGTTTATTAATTTTTTTTTCTTCAATGAACCTCAAAAAAATGCATACGAGGTACAGATTCATTCTGTATATGCTATTTTTTGAAAATATATCATCAAAGGGCAAAATGATGCCTTTTAATATTTTTATTACGTAAAGTAGAAAAACTTTTGTGTTACTACCAACTTGAAAAAGTATAACATTATCGAGGATTATTATGAAAAAAACTATGACAACGAATGTTTTATACAATTCACAATGAAATTTTGAGTAATTTATAATTATGCCTGTTTATATCTACGTCACGAGCTTATTGGCCTTAAGGAGCATGGTTTACAATGGGCAAGATGAGGATTTTTTTCTTCTAAATGTTTACAAAGATTCAGTTTGCGTTAAAGGAGACTTTGTCCTTGAAATTGCAGCGGGAGATGTTAGCGGCTCAACATGAGCAGCTAGAAGAAGAGGAGGGATGCCTCTATGGACCAGGCGTTGCCGATTAGCGGTAATTATAAACACATTTGTGTAAACACATTACAAAACTTTAAACGCGTTTTTCTCGAAAACACGTTTTTAAAAATGGCTGACATTCTCCTGACCGCTGTAATTAACATATCGACCGGAAATTTGGAGAGCATACTCAGAAAATAAGTCTTCACGGAATGACGGATCGTTTTCTCGATAGATACATTTTTGCATTTATTATTTATCTTTTTATGCGAAAAAAAACGCGAAAATTCGATTTTTTTAAAATTGCCGCCATTTTCCGAAATTTGTACTAAACGAAAAACCCATCCGTCATTCCATGACCAAAGGGTCACAGATTGATAATATGCTTTGAATTTGTGTTTCAGATCAACAAAGAGGGGGCAGTGATGTCAGCCGTTTACCTCCCGCGATTTGAGGACCTGTTTTCGCGGAGCTGAAACCATTTTCCATATTGGTTTTTTTTTTTTCAAAAAAAATTTTTTAACGTTCTGTATATCATGAATAAAAGCAAAAAAAACTGCACTCAAAAAGCTGTACTCGTTTCCTTTAAAAAAAAAATAAAATGTAAACACCTGAAATATGGCACTCCAAGGACAAAGTCTCCCTTAAAAATCGAAAGGTGCCAGTTTTCGCGGCGATATGAAACGTGCTTGTTTTCGTAAGAATTCTGAAACATGCTATTTTTCTTAAACAGCGTCGATATATGGTTGGCAATGGAATAAAATGATCTGTTTCTTACACTGCCCGTTTCCGCCTTCTCCACTTCTATGATCTTTTCGCCGGTGTTTGGTTGCAGCGAGTCTTTTTCCTTGATACTTGTTCTTCGATGAAGACTGTCCGCTTTCGAATGATAACTTTCCGTTGATTGTTGCCTTGAATGTCACAACACAACAGGTATTGATCGATTGTGGGGTGATTCAATATTTTTTAGGACAAGCAACATCAATCCTAATAATAACAATCATCATTTTCATTGTTGATAATATCAGTTTTGTTATTATTATTATTATTCTTTATTGTATCATGGTCATCCTATTAGCAAAATTATTATTCCAATTATTATCATTATTATTGCTGTTGTCATTACGATTATCGTTGGATCACTGCTACTATTAATTATTATTGATGATGCAATTTTTAAAATGAATATCGTCATTGCTGTTATTAACTTTACTGTCATTGTCTTTGAATTATTATATTTTAACGTTATTCTCATTATTGCATAATGATTTCTTTGGGACCGTCCATATATTACGTCATCGATTTTTGCTGATTTTTACCCCCCCCCCCCGCCCCGAAATCATCCTATCCTTCATATCGTTGTAATCAAATTATCGTTACCGTCATCTAACGACCAGACCCCCCCCCCCCCCCTATTTTAAAATAACGTAATTTATGGACGGCCCCTTTGTGAATACTTTTATTATTATCATTATTATTATTAATCGTTATATCAGTGACATTTTTATCGGGAGAATTATTATTGTTACTGTTATAATTTATTGTTATTGCAGTCATTGTTATTTTTCGTTAATATTGTCATTATTAGTGTACAATTGTTCATTTTTTAAATTACCATTATAACTCATTATTATTATTATTTATATTTGTTATATTTATATTTGTTAGAGTTATATAATTTATTTTGTTATATAACTCATTATTATTATATTATGTCTCATTATTATTATTTTCTTTTGCGTTATTATCCCCAGTAGCAATGTCATTATCAGCATCACTACAAACTCGTACTTAATGTTACTATTAGTACTCTCATTTGAGAGTACTAATACCACTATCATAGACACTTGATGAATTCTTTGTAATTTTTTTTCTTAAGGGGGAACATGCCTTTCGGTGGAGAAAAAATTTGTTGATTTTCATGATTTTTTTTCTTATCATTTTTTCACTATTTTTGAGACTTAAGGTACGTTTTATTACTACTTTTGGCTGTTGCATGGTTTTTTTAAAATCAATCTTTACAAATGGCGGAGCGATTCTGATCAAATATGGTATAAATCTTTTTAACTTTATTGTCTAAAACCGGACCGTGAAGGTTTTTGAAAAAAAAAAAAAAAAAAAAAAAAAAGTATTTGTATTTGCAAAATGTAGCCATTTTTCTTCGTAAAATTTTATCTTTTTGTTTCCAAGCGTACCATTTCATCGATTTTCAACATTTCTCACTTTTTTGTTTGCTCATATTCTCCGTATGAGTGTTAATTAAAGAAAAATCTCTGTGGTTTTTGTTTTACATTAATCAAAAAAAAAATAATAATAATAGAACATATAATAGAATATACCCTGTGTCTCAAAAATGGTGGAGAAATATTTCCTTTTGAAAAAAAAAGTCATGAAAAGCAGCAATTTTTTCGTTGCCTAAAGGTATCTCCTCGCTTAAGGAGTCTTCTCACTTTAGGAGCTAAAAACGGCTATTATCATCAATTTTTTGATAGCTTTATATTATAGATGTTGATATAAAAGTTGTTACACTTAATAAAAACACTTTCGAAATACATTTGAAAAAAGTATTTACTTAAGGCACTATTTATAGACGAAAATGGTAATCTCGGAGATGGATCATCCGAAACAAAAAAAAATCAAACGGTTTTAGATTCGGTATGTTAATGGCTATACCATACGATTTTTGATATATGCAAAAATAACAAAATGTCGGACATTTTTCGAAAAAAACAAAAAAACGTGCCTTTTCATCGTTTTTCGGAAGAAAAAATAGTCAATATAAAAAAAATCTTTGATATGCGTTATAGCTATAGTTGTAAAAAATGTGTGGTTAAAATTTCATAAGGATCGGTTCAGTAGTTCACTTTATTAACAAGCCGTCGAAAAACGTTTCGAGAAAAACGCGTTTAAGGGGCTATACCATGTGACACTTTCCCAAAATCTTTTTTTTTTGTTGCCTTTTTCGACAGTTTACACTTTCAAGAATATGAGATGAGATTTTGATACTTTCAAGATTTTTATATACTTTCACGATTTGTATACTTTCAAGAATATGAAATGAGATTTTTCAAATTTGCTGACATTGTAACTCAAAGAGCAATTATACGATTGACTTGAAATTCGAACTGAGTACTCTTGAATATATTTACTCTACAATGACGTAGGATATTTTTGATTGGATGAAAATTGACGATTTGGCATTGAAAAAAAAAAAACGAGCATTTTATAGGCGAGAAAACAGAATTTTTTTTTCATAACTACGCCATTTTGTTAGATTTTGATATTTTTCGAAAATCCTACGTCATTGTACAGGAAATACCTTCCAGTTTGACATTTTTTTCCTTTTTTAGTTTGAGCTACTCAATTGGCCGAAATCATGTCAGCAGTGGAGGAACGTTTTTTTTTTGGCGCCTCCGAATGCAGCGCATAAGGCGCTTGGATCTCAAGATTTTTCTATGAAAAAATTATGTAATATAGGTCAAATATAGCCAAATATATTCTTAATTTTCCGAAACATTTAATTGAGTAATTTACTTCCAAAAAACTCCCGAAAATCGCCCAAATTTTAAGCGTTCACACTGGCATGTCCCCTTAAAGTTTGTTTGGGTCAAATAAATACATTAAAAATGTTTTTTTTTTTTCAAATGTATTTCGAGAGTGTATTCATTAAGTGTAAAAATTGTTATATCAATATCTATAATATACACTAGGGTGGCCCTTGATATGGGGCAAAAAAATTGATCGCGCCGCCCTCCAAGACGGTTCCAAATAATTAAAAAAAAATCTACGCGAAGCCCCAGCTATGTCCGTTAAGAGGAAGGTGTGCCTGTAAGCATGAACTTAAATTTAAATATCAATTTTTCTTCATGATTGGAGAAATTTCGATTTTTTAAATCTAATTTATTTGTCAATTTTTCAACACGATATTTCTGTGGTTTAAATAAAGAAATTCGTACTGAACGAACTAGTATCGATATCTTATGTGTACATTTTTTAAATATTATGTTTTTTCCGACCAATTGGATGACTTGTGCGAATAAATAATTTCTTTGTTTTCAATAAAACGAACAAGCTCGCCAAGTTTAAAATCCTGCCAAGTTTTAAATGTCCCTGTGCATTTTTGCGAAAGTAATTTTCAAATACATTTTTTATCCACAGCATTGGAAGTTTGATCTCAGTGAAATATTAATATGTTTGTATCTCAGCACGCAAGGAATATTTCTAACAAAATTAAAAAAAAAAAAAAAAACAATTCTGGCCAATCCGGAAGTTCGATGTGAATGGTTTATCGTGAATTTATATCCTTCGCACTTAATAGATTTTTCTGACAAGATGCAAATTTAAAGTTTGATTTTGATGTGATTAAAAGCGTTCGACAGCAGCTAAATCGAACTATTGTTCCAAAATAATAGGATGGTAAAAATGAACGCTCAACAAATCTAGTATGGAGGACCTTATTGTTTGATCTGTATATTGAATACCAATATACAATAGCTTCGGAAAGTAAAAAAAATTGACAAATAAACTAGATTTAAAAAATCGAAATTTCTCCAATCATGAAGAAAAATTGATATTTAAATTTAAGTTCATGCTTACAGGCACGCCTTCCTCTCAACGGACATAGCTGGGGCTTCGCGTGGATTTTTTTCTTATTATTTGAAAACCGTCTTGGAGGGCGGCGCGATCAATTGTATTTTACCCATATCAAGGGCCACCCTAATATACACCTATAAAAAAAATCATGAAAATAGCCTTTTTAGCGTCCAAAGTGAGAAGAGCCCTTAAGGAGTAAGGCCACTGTAAATTTTTTGAAAAATCGATTTTTTTTTATTGGCTTAAAAAATAGTTTAAACCCTCTAGTTTAAAAATAGTTTAAATCCTTTTAACTTCTTTTTTAAATTTTTTCCAATAAAAAACTATTCGCAAAACTTTAAACGCGTTTTTCTCGAAACATGGTTTTTCAAAATGGCACGCAGCATAACTCGAACAATTTTCATTTTTTTTTACTTGAAATTTTAACCAGATGTGAACATTTACATTATCTTGAGAATGTCGATCGGAATTTTCAAGAACTTTATTTATTGATTTTTTATTAACAAAAAACTTGCCGTTTTTTTCGTCAAAAATCAATTTTTTTTTTCAAACGCACGCCAAATCCACAAAAATTGATACTTTTTAAAATCCGATCGACATTCTCTAGCTATAGCCCTCTAGATTAATGGTTTTTTTTTTTTTGTTCTAGATTCAAAAGTGCACCAGTGGTGCTGCGTGCCGCGGAGCCCTGGAAGCAAAACATGTCCCGGGAAGATAGCTGTGGAACCGCCATTTTGTTTTTTTTACTGTAAAAAAATTTTATAATAAAGTTTAATGTATGCCCGATAACACCATTAAAAGTTTTTTTTCAAATACCTTCAATTTCGGGAGCAAAAAATTAGTGAAAAAACCTTTTTTTTTGGGCCGTTACAGTGGCCTTACTCCTTAACTGACTTTTCATACCTTTGCAAGGATCCGTTGATCGAATGTTGGCCGTGTGAGGAGCCGGACTCGCTGCGCTCTATGGAAGATCTAGATTTGGATATCGATAGCTTGTTCTGCAATTCTACCGCGCCTATCGTCGATTCCAGCTGCTGCTTAATAATGTTGAGATCACCCTCCGAATCCTCGTCAGGTTTTACTGTGACGAAGAATCACGAATAAGAAAAAAGCGACGAATGCGAAATCATCGAAATTCCGGGGAAAACACGAAAAAAAACACGCAGATTCTACGGCTATTGAAAAAAAAGGGCAAAAGGAAAAAAACGGCTCGCCCTGACGTGCAATGTTTCTGCATGAGTAAATAAATTACTAGGGGGCCTAAACATGAATAACTACTTTTTACGGGAAAATTACGTGCCGGCAGATCTTTAAGGAGGAATATTATGTTTTCGGGAAAGTTAGAGCATCGAGGAGCGAGCGCCACTTACGTTTTTTTTTTATTAGGCATACGAAAAAATTGGGAAAAATATACCATGATTATGGGGGCTTGTTGGTTTCGATAAGGAAAAACGAAGCCAAGCGCAAAAAAGGAGGAAAACGGTCACAACCACTCGTTCGTGAAACTTCATATCATAGAATTTTGGAAAAAGTGTAATTACTTTTTCATTGACTTACGATTTCCAACTTCGTCCCATGGAAAACATAATAACGTGTTAATGATTCGGCGAGACAAAAATATCGGGCATTTTGCGAATGCGCAACGCTACGTTTGTGCGTGGGTTTTTGGGCTTGGACAGGGTTGCAAATAATCCATTACTTTTTGTAATGCATTAGCGTTTTCATTACTCGTTAATTCACATTTTGCAATGAAACAAAATTTCATTATCCACTGCATTACATTCAGTAATGTAAAAAAAATTTCATTGCTCATTACATGACATTTTGTAATGCAAACAATTGCCATTACTCATTACATTGGATTTTGTAATGTAAATCATTTTTATTACTCATTACATTGAACTTTGTAATGTAAAAAAATTCCATTACCCATTACATTACATTTTGTAATGTGAAAATTTTACATTCCAAAACGTAATGTAATGAGCATTTTTTTTACATTACTAAATATAAGGTAACGAGTAATGGAATTTCTTCACATTACTAATGCACTGCAATACAAAAAATCTCCATTACTCATTACAATGTAATGATTATTATTATTAGTTTCCCATTAGGGGCAGCGGTTTTTGCACTGGGTCGATCTGACCCGATGGGAAACGAATAATAATCCATATTACCTTGCAATGAGTAACGGAGATTGTTTACATTACATTAGTAATGTGAACAAATTCCATTACTCACTAACTTATATTTTGTAATGTGTAAAAAATTCCATTACTCATTACATTAAATTTTGTAATGTAACAAATTTCCATTATTCATTACATTACACTTTTCAATGTAAAAAATGCCATTAGCCATTACATTGCATTTTGTAATGCAAATGTTTAACATTACAAAATGTAATGTAACGAGTAATAGAAATTTCTCACACTATAAATTCCAATGTAATGAGCAATGGTATTTTTGTACAATTCAAAATGTAATGTAACGAGTAATAGAAATTTTTCACACTACAAATGCCAATGTAATGAGCAATGGAATTTTTTTACATTACAACATATAATGCAATGAGTTATGGAATTTTTCACATTACTAAATGTAATGTGTAATGAAATATTTGAAAATGGGTAATGAAAAATGGGTAATGAAATATTTTTTCATTGCTGATTAAAAAAGTAATGAATAATGCATTACTTTTTCATTGCAAATTTTGCAACCCTGTGCTTAGAACAAATATTTGAGGACGTATCAGCCGTGCATGCCCAGCCAAAAGTTTAATTCGAGCGGAATTTCAGTTACTCGCTATTCGAGAAAAAAATCTAAACGTTCGGTCGAGATGCTGCGAAAATTGATTTGGAATAGTAACTATGATGGAAAATTTACAACGGATTGGTTGAACGAATAATCGCTCAACGAACAATTATTCTTCGTGTGAAATGAAGCAGTTTGTTTTTCCGTATACTTGTGATTTTTATCTGAATTTCGTCCCGCTTGTTGAACTTTCGCCTTACGAGTTTCAGTTTTCAGATTTTTTCGTGAGAATTCTCAAAGAGAATTTCGATTTTTTCACTATTAAAAATTAAGTTTAGAAAAAAGGGAAAATTCTGGAAAAATGTAAACAAAATAAAGAAAGTTCTGAATAATTTGAGAGAGAAAATTCTGATAAAACGATTTCAATAGAGCGAAAATTCGTCGAAAACTCAGAGAAAATATTGAAAAAAGTGTCTAAAGCGAGAATGTCTTAAAAAATGATCAAAACAGGGAGAAAATTCTAAAAAGCATTTTTCTCAAAAGAGAAAAAATGTTTAAAATAATGAGAAATTCTTGATAATTTTTTTCAAAGCGAGAGTAATTTCTTTAAGGAGTTACATGGGTTTGAAAATATCGAAAAATCAATTTTTTCGTGAGAATTCTCAAAGAGAATTTCCATTTTTGGACTATTAAAAATTAAGTTTAAAAAAAGACAAAATTCGGGAAAAATGTAAACAAAACAAAGAAAGTTTTGAACAATTTGAGAGAGAGAAAATTCTGATAAAACGATTTCAAAAGAGCGAAAATTCTTCGAAAACTCAGAGAAAATATTGAAAAAAATGTCTAAAGCGAGAATGTCTTAAGGAGGTACGGTGATGACCACGCTAGTAAACTAAGAGTCTTTTTTTCGCCATAATACCGCTACGTTTTAGACATATGTGTGTGGCCTATATTTCGAGAAATATTTTTTAAGTATTGAATTTCAAGCTACTTATTATTTTTATAATATGAAAACAAACGTAATAATCTACTACTCGACTTCAGTAGTACGCCATATCTTTGACGTTTAGCATCGTTGCATTTTCGATAGCTGTCATGGGTCCCACGCGCTCAGCTTATCATTTTTGGTAGCCGGTAAACATGGAGAATGAAAATAAGTACTGTAGAAGTTTATCAAGAGAGTAATAGGATTGTACCTGAAGTCCAGTTTAGAGACAAAGGTAGATTCTGTCGGACAAGAATTAGAGAGTGAAAAGATGATATTGCGAATGCAAATGAAAAACGTCGCGTTGACGTTAACCTCAATATCCAATGTCCAATCTGCCCGAAGTCAAAACATATTTCATCGATTGTTATGTTATTTTTCCCTTTCCTAATTTTCACAATATTTGCAGATATAAAAACGAACGTTCATTTTATATGACGGTTTTTCCATGCTGACTTTACATATAAATGCGTTGTATGCATGTCGCCAGAAAGATTGAGATGCCTTAGCTATACATAAAAGAACTTTGAGTAAATATCGACGAAAGGCCTTTTATAATCGATTAAAAAACGTACGGCTTCACACAACCATATTTTTAATTCGCGTTGAAAATATCCGATAGAAGAATCAAATTTGCGCGGGTATCCGGCGTTGCCACACTTCGAGCAAGATGGCTGCGGTTACGTCACGAGACGTCTCTGTCGCCGAATACTTCGGTTTTTCGCGACTTTATTTCTAAATTTATTGCTTATTTCTGCGGTGAGCTTTCCAATTCAAGTTGCCTTATTGATCACAACGAACCAACGAACGCAACCGTCAGTTTTTTTTACGCGTGTCTTGGCTCCAAGTAGCATAAAAAAATCGATATATGAGAGGACAGGCACATTTTGTCGTCTACGTGTGACTAATTGACCAACTTTAACAATTAATAACTCGGAAACTGTACGGTAAATCTCGCGGAAACTCCGCATACGCATGGACGAAGCTCTCGACAATGTTATTAAAAAAAATCGGGCTTTTATCTTGGACTCGCTCTAATCACCGTACCTCCTTAAGGGAGACTTTGTCCCGGATTGAGCAGCGGGAGATGTTAGCGGCTCAACATGAGCAGCGAAAGAAAGAGGAGGGATGCCTCTATGGACCAGGCATTGTCGATCAGCGGTAATTATAAACACATTTGTGTAAACACATTACAAAACTTTGAACGCGTTTTTCTCGAAAACACGTTTTTAAAAATGGCTGACATTCTCCTGACCGCTGTAATTAACATATCGACCGGAAATTTGGAGAGCATACTCAGAAAATATGTCTTCACGGAATGACGGATCGTTTTTTCGATAGATACATTTTTTCATTTATTATTTATCTTTTTATGCGAAAAAAAAACGCGAAAGTTCGATTTTTTTTTAATTGCCGCCATTTTCCGAAATTTGTACTAAACGAAAAACCCATCCGTCATTCCATGACCAAAGGGTCACAAATTGATAATATGCTTTGAATTTGTGTTTCAGATCAACAAAGAGGGGGCAGTGATGTCAGCCGTTTACCTTCCGCGATTTGAGGACCTGTTTTCGCGGAGCTGCAACGGTCGCCATTTTGGTTTTTTTTTTTCAAAAAAAAATTTTTTCAACGTTCCGTATATCATGAATAAAAGCAAGAAAAAACCGCACTCAAAAAGCTTTACTCGTTTCCTTTAAAAAAAAATAAAATATAAACACCTGAAATATGGCACTCCAAGGACAAAGTCTCCGTTAAAAAATGATCAAAACAGGTCAAAATTCTAAAAAGCATTTTTTCTCAAAAGAGAACAAATTCTGAAAAAAAAAATGTTTAAAATAAAGAGAAATCCTTGATAATTTTTTTCAAAGAGAGAGTAATTTCTTTAAGGAGTTACGTGGGTTTGAAAACATCGGAAAATCAATTTTGTAAAATTTTGTTATCCAATAGTACAATATGTCCAAAATATTCTCCCAAAGTCTTAAGGGCAAGTACAAGGTCAACATAACCTCGCAAATTGTCCAACCCAATTTTCTCACAGATGGTTACATTTTTCAGGAAAAACAAAGCATCAGGCTCTTGAAAAATTCCCTGACGAAAATTCGGCACTATTATTATTCGTCACGCGTGTTTGGAGCCCAAACAATTTCGCCGGGACTGAATTATCCCACAATTTCGTCGCCTCGCACCGAAATCCCGAACGAACGAAACGTTTGGCTGATAATGCACGAGTGCCGCATCCTCAAGCATCGAAATCTTCGAACGATTCGAACTTTGGCAAAATACGGGCCGGAAAGAATAACGTGGCTTCTTACCTTCTTGAAGATGTTGTATGAGAAAATCGGCAAAAGCGCCGCGTTTCTCGAGCAGCTGTTTATAAGTACCGATGTCCGTGATTTCGCCTTCCTTAAGTACAACGATATTATCGACTTCCGGTAAGTAAGTGATGCCGTGGGTCACGAGTACCCGAGTCTTCTTCTTGAGCAGGCCCGTCGGGCCGATCACGTTCTCGAAAATGTGTTTACCCACGTGGGCGTCAACGGCACTGAGTGGATCGTCGAGGAAATATATTTCCGCGTCGTTGTAAACGGCCCGAGCGAGGGCGACTCTCTGCTTCTGTCCGCCCGACAAGTTGATGCCCTTCTCGCCGATTTCCGTCTGATCGCCCGCCGGCAACATCTCCAGGTCCATGCCCAGGGCGCAA
The DNA here is from genome assembly GCA_964007375.1 of Ophion obscuratus. Classification (NCBI taxonomy): domain Eukaryota; kingdom Metazoa; phylum Arthropoda; class Insecta; order Hymenoptera; family Ichneumonidae; genus Ophion; species Ophion obscuratus. The sequence goes on from OZ023317.1 coordinate 54,460,791, forward strand.
GCTTCGACCACGCGATTGTAGAGGGTTTTGTCGAACGGCTTGCCGAACAGTATGTTGTCTTGGAGCGTCGCGTTTTGGATCCAGGCTTGCTGAGACACGTACGCGATCGAGCCCTGCGCAATTTACGACTCGTTAATATCGCGCGGTCTCGCAATTTGTCGGTTTTACGCAACTTTTCTCATAGCTAATATCAGGTTGATAAAAAAAGTTTTGTCGCAACAATTTTAAAAATGTCTTTTTACGTATTGACGCAATACGACGTCGAGCTATGTCGAGAATATTCTAGAATGTTTTCTACTCTTCCGCGTGACCGGGGTATAAAAGGGCGAGCGCGCGTTCTGGTGGACAGAAATGGCTTCGATCTCGCAGGAGCAACTTCGAGCGATCATTTTTTACGAGTGGCGGCGCGGCACGAACGCAAGCACAGCTGCTAAAAATATACAGGATGCATTCAGCGAGAACGTAGTTTCTCATCGAACAGTACAGCGTTGGTTCAATCGTTTTAAATCTGGAGACACAAGCCTTGAAGATAAGGAACGTTCCGGACGAGCGTCGACCATCGATGATGAAGCGTTACTCCGCTGCATCAAAGAAAAACCGGAAGCGAGTACGCACGAGCTAGCAAGAGAACTTGGCTGCACCCAACCGTCAATAGTCAATCACTTACACAACTTGGGATACAGGAAGGTTCTAGCTCAATGGATACCACCACCGTCTCACCGACGACCATAAGAACTGTCGCGTGACCATCTGCCGGTCTCTCCTGCTTCGCCACCATCGCAAGGAGTTTTTAGAAGATCTTGTGACGGGAGATGAAAGCTGGGTCTTGTATGATAACAGAACGCGTTTAGCCTACTGGCTTCCTATCGGAGAAAAACCGCCACACCAACCGAAATCCGATCGTCACTCACAAAAGGTTTTGTTGTGCTGTTTCTGGGACGCAAAGGGAATGCTGTTTCACAATTTTCTCCCTGTAGGTAAGACGATCTCCTCTACACGATACATCGAGAATCTCCAGGAATTGGCAAAAGCTATAAGAAAAAAAAGGGCCAAGACGCGCGACTGTGCACCTTCTCCACGACAACGCGAGACCCCATGTCGCAAAGGAAACCCACAAAACAATCACTGAGCTTCACCGGAATACCGTTCCTCATCCATCATACTCTCCCGACATCGCGCCATCTGACTACCATTTGTTCAGACATTTGAAGACATATTTGAGAAACAAAACTTTCAAAAACGTCGACGATCTCAGAAGGGATATTTCAAATTTCTTTGACGTCCAGCCACCGCAGTTTTGGGCAAAGGGAATAAATGAGTTGCCAACTAGATGGTCGAGTGTCATAGAAACCGATGGCGAATATATTGTTGATTAGAAATGTTTTGTATAAGATATATAAATAAATAAATTATATTGAAATTATTGCGACAAAACTTGTTTATCAACCTGATATTTGTAAAAAAAAACACGTTTTTCAAGATGGGCTCTGTCGCCGCCATTTTGTATGAAAATTATAATAAACGTTTTTTTTTTCATACTTTAATATGTGTCAAATAAACCCTGTCAAAAGAAATCCTATTCCTTTTTTCATGCTTCCAAAATAAATTGTCAAAGTTAGGCCTTATTTTCTGCCGCTAGAGTGGTGTTATCCCTTAACCCTTTTCGGCTTGCAGTGTCCCGTGGTGACGTAATCTGTAATTATTTCTTTTGCACACACGAATATCCGGGAGATTTAGGTCTTCCTACGGCATTGACCGCTGGGAGAGACATTACGATATCTCTGGCGCCTCAATTTGACCATTGGATTATGAAATATGGCCGAAAAACACGAAAAACCGGAATAACTTTTTTTCGTTTTGAGCCTTAATTTTGGATTTACAGCGCTTCGAAGAGAAAAAATGTATTTTTCCGATTTTCGATGTAAATCGAATTTTCCGCGTGTTTTACGTTGTTTCGTCGTACTTTATTGTTGATTAAACGAAGTTGGTTAATTTTTTCCCTTCAAAGACACAAATATTCAATTCAGTGCAGCCATTTTTGAGAAATGTTTGGAAAAAATCTCCAGCGGATTTCTTTACCGGCGGAGCTCACCTTCGTATTGACTCTACCGCTGGTGCGATTCATTTCGCCGAGGAAAGCGGATATGAGGGAGCTCTTGCCGGATCCTACAGTGCCCACGACTGCGACCAACTGGCCCTGTTGGATCTGAAGGTTGATGTTGCGGAGATTCGGCTTCTCGCCGGTTTCCTCGTCCCACAGGAAAGTTCCGTTCTCGATTATGAGCGGATGAACTAAAGTGGGACGATTCGCGAGCTCTCAGTCAATCCGCCATCGTTAATTGATTTCGAGAATACGAGAAACGCAAACTCACTCTCGGACTGGTCGTGCTGCACGTTGTTCGGATCGAGCTCCTCCGTGTTCATGAAAATGTTGATCCGCTTGACGGACACCGACGCCTGGACTATGCTGCTTATCATCATCGGGAGCATGGACAGCGGAAATCTCAGAATATTGAACAGGCTCAGAGACACGAAGGCGGTCGTACTGTCGAGGACGTGATTCTCGTCGATGAGAACGAACGTCGCGAATGAGACGAGAGATACCTGAAACGAGAATATATCAACGACGGGAAAGAAAGAATATTATAAGAAATCACGATAGGTATGAATAATTTACCGACGGAGAAAGGAAAAAAAAATACTCGTAGCCAGCAATAAATTACGACGAATATTTCGCCGGACCTGTAACAATTTCCGCTTTAAGGGAGAATTTTTTCTTGAAATTTTCAAAAAATTCTCGCGGCTCAACATGAGCAGCTAGAAGAAGAGGAGGGATGCCTCTATGGACCAGGCATTGCCGATTAGCGGTAATTATTAGGAGTACAAATAAGTTTTAGGACACTTCGATTTTGTATCATAACAGCTATTCTAAATTAATTCAAAGGTCCCGCTCACTTATCATAGATGGCGCTTGATATGTAGTATCGAAACGTAAAGGAGTCATAAACATAACCTATAAATTCTGTAAATTAAACATGCAGACCGATAAGCTATTTATTAGACACTGCATTCGCTATGAATTCCATCAAGGAAAAAGTGTTAGGAAAGCGTGTGAATCGATATGTTCTGTTCTTGGAGACAACATTGTATCTAAAAGTACATGTGAGTATTGGTATAAGCGATTCAAAGAAGGTGATTTCGACGTTAGTGACCGTGAACGCACGGGGCCTCCTGTAAAGGTGGACGATCAGGAACTGCAAGCGTTGCTGGATGAAAACTCTTGTCAGACGGAGAAACAACTTTCGAAACAGCTTGGAGTAACTCAACAAACTGTTTCTTATCGTTTAAAAGCAATGGGTAAGATTTGAAAAGGAACAAAGTGGGTACCACACTTTCTGACTCAAGAAAATAAAAACAGCCGTCTTGACATTTGTGTGAGTCTTTACAACAAGCAACATAGAAAGTCTTTCTTGTGGAAAATTGTGACCGGCGATGAAAAGTGGATTTATTTTGATAATCCGAAACGCAAATATCATTGGGTTGACCCCGGCGAGCCGACAACATCCACGCCAAAGCGCAATGTTCATTGTAACAAAGTCATGCTGTGCATATGGTGGGATATGAAAAGCGTACTGTATTATGAACTTCTCAAACCTGGTCAAACAGTTACTACCAATCGCTATTGTCATCAATTGATGCAAGTGAATCAAGAAATTGAGAAGAAACGTCCATTTTCTGGTAAAGGAAAACGTCCAGTAAAACTGCTCCATGACAACGCGCGGCCTCATGTGGGTAAACCGGTCAAGGATACGTTAATAGCGCTTGGATGGGAAGCTGTACCACACCCGGCGTATTCACCAGACTTAGCCCCATCCGATTATCATTTATTCCGGAAAATGCAGAACGATTTGTCTGACGTGCGATTCAAAACATTTGAAGAAGTGGAAAAATGGGTCGCTAAATTTCTCACCTCGCAAGACGAAAGTTTCTTTGCGAAAGGCATCCGCGAGTTACCTGAGAGATGGCTGAAGGTCATTCAGTGCGATGGATATTACTTCGATGAATAACTGTGTTTTACTTCTTTTTTAATAAATCTTGAATTTTTTGAAAACTGTCCTAAAACTTATTTGTACACCTAATATAAACACATTTGTGTAAACACATTACAAAACTTTAAACGCGTTTTTTCTCGAAAACACGTTTTTAAAAATGGCTGACACTCTCCTGACCGCTGTAATTAACATATCGACCGGAAATTTGGAGAGCGTACTCAGAAAATATGTCTTCACGGAATGACGGATCGTTTTTTCGATAGATACATTTTTGCATTTATTATTTATCTTTTTATGCGAAAAAAAAACGCGAAATTTCGATTTTTTTTAATTGCCGCCATTTTCCGAAATTTGTACCAAACGAAAAAGCCATCCGTCATTCCATGACCAAAGGGTCACAGATTGATAATATGCTTTGAATTTGTGTTTCAGATCAACAAAGAGGGGGCAGTGATGTCAGCCGTTTACATCCCGCGATTTGAGGACCTGTTTTCGCGGAGCTGCAACGGCCGCCATTTTGGTTTTTTTTTCCAAAAAAAATTTGTTAACGTTCTGTATATCAAGAATAAAAGCAAGAAAAAAACCGCACTCAAAAAGATTTACTCGTTTCCTTTAAAAAAAAAAAAAATGTAAACATGTGGATGTGAAGAAGAGCAAGAGATCGAAAGAGACTCACGAGGAATGGTGCGCATGACCAGATGAAGCTGGTGCCAGCGTTGAGATAGGCGGCCTCCTTGAGCACCTTGATCTCCTTGGTCCTGATAGCGAGAATTTGTTGCTCGAAGGACGGTTCCCAAGCGTAGAGTTTGAGTACTTTGATGCCATTGAGGACTTCGTTCATGAGCTTGACCCTCTCGTCTTTGCTCTTCATTTGTCGTATCTGGAGGGTCTTGACTTTGTTGGCGATCATGCCGTTGACGGGTATGAGGATGATCATGATGGCGAGGCCGGCGAGAACGGAGGCTCCGAGTATGCCCCACAGGAAGTAGAGTGCCAGTGCAATTTGCAGTGGCGCCGACCACAGCATGTTTATGTAAGTCGTGAGATCCATGAAGCGTTGGGCATCGACCGACATGAGATTGACGATTTCACCCACCGTCGATTCTTTCCTCGCCGCGTTCGACATGCGCAGGGCTTTCCGATAAATCGCGGCTATTAGGGCGGTACGTATCCGAAGACCGACCAGAAACATACGATTGAAGTATTGGCACAGCACGAAGGTCTGAATGCTCGCGGTCAGCAGTAACATCGTCGCGTACAAGTAGCCCTTCCACATCTCCTCGTGGCCGCCGATGAAGCCGATCAGCAGCCTGCGAAGAACACGCCAACTCATCAGCCAAATGCGAAACAAAATGGCGCGCGATCGCGTCGATTAACGAACGAACGTCTCACTTCAACAGCTGCGGACTCGCGAACATGAGGACGTCCATGAAGAACTTGAGGACACCGCCGAAAATGAACGTCGGCCCGAAGGCTTTGCAGAGCGGAATGAAGACCGAGGCGACCTTCTTCTTGCGACCGCTATTGAAGTCAACCTGGCCGGATGCTTTCCGAAATGACGCCTTGGCCGTTTGCGCGCTGCGGTAGTGGGAAAGATTGAAAATAATGGAAAATCTACAATGAACATTTGTATGCGAGGAAAAATATTTTTAAAGAACACACTTTTATTTAATCTACTAAGAAGGAGAAAATAAGTTTTTTACCAGGTCACTCATGTGTGACTGTAATTAAAAGCTTGGGGCCCTCAACTTTTTAAATGTTTAATAAATATGATCAATTCAGTTACATTAATCGTATTTAATTTGGCACGATAGTGATTAGGGAAATTATTATCACACGTTTATACTCAGTTTCGGGATTTTTATTTAAGAAATCTAAGGTTGTTTTACAGTAAGGGGGCGTACACAAATTACGCCCCCCCCCCTCCCTCCGACCACGTAACGGGACCGTAACGCTTGACCAGAACCCCCTCCATTCCGTTACGTGACGAGACGTTTGTCGTCAATAATTGCGATTTTTTTCATAGACACGAGTAATTGTGAAAGGATCGGATTTATACTCATTTTATGAAATATATATTCATCCAGTTTTATACCAATTTTTATGACAAAATCTTGAAAATTAACCGATATATATGCCTAGATTTGACGACGAAAAAAAAATGTCTCTTCGTTGTCCCATCGATATTTTTATGAAAGGTGATCTGTAAATTAAAAGTCAACAATTTATCGATATCTATACAAATGCAGCTATCGTTATGCGTAGCCCTTTTTTTTTGCAAAATGGAGACAGTTTGAACATTTTTTTCTATTTTCAAGGCCCTTTTTCTGTATTCAAGCAGTCTTTAAAAATAGTAATTATCAAATGCTAAGGGAGACTTTGTCCCGGATTGAGCAGCGGGAGATGTTAGCGGCTCAACATGAGCAGCTAGAAGAAGAGGAGGGATGCCTCTATGGACCAGGCATTGCCGATTAGCGGTAATTATAAACACATTTGTGTAAACACATTACAAAACTTTAAACGCGTTTTTTCTCGAAAATACGTTTTTAAAAATGGCTGACATTCTCCTGACCGCTGTAATTAACATATCGACCGGAAATTTGAAGAGCATACTCAGAAAATATGTCTTCACGGAATGACGGATCGTTTTTTCGATAGATACATTTTTGCATTTATTATTTATCTTTTTATGCGAAAAAAAAACGCGAAAGTTCGATTTTTTTTTTAATTGCCGCCATTTTCCGAAATTTGTACTAAACGAAAATCCCATCCGTCATTCCATGACCAAAGGGTCACAGATTGATAATATGCTTTGAATTTGTGTTTCAGATCAACAAAGAGGGGGCCAGTGATGTCAGCCGTTTACCTCCCGCGATTTGAGGACCTGTTTTCGCGGAGCTGCAACGGCCGCCATTTTGGTTTTTTGTTTTCAAAAAAATTTTTTTTAACGTTCTGTATATTATGAATAAAAGCAAGAAAAAAACCGCACTCAAAAAGCTTTACTTGTTTCCTTTAAAAAAAAAAAAAAATGTAAACATCTGAAATATGGCACTCCAAGGACAAAGTCTCCGTTAAAAACGCGGATACGTACAGCCTTAGTCACTGCGATTACAAAAATGTTTTTGAAAAACTTGAAAATCGGTTGATAAGATTTTAAGTATTCGCTCGGACAAGGTCGAAGATGTTTCGAGAAAAAAAAAAACGCGTTCAAAGTTTTCGTTCCGTGTTTCTCGATGTAAAGTTACGATTTTTTCTGGAATATTGATACTTACAATGAAGTATCTAGTCGCGGGCGATACGACGGTTCTTAATCTTCATGATAGTTCACAAAATAATAAGGCCCTGTACTTTATCTGTTGTAAATGATGCCAAACCTGTAGGGACTGAGGACACTAACCGGTCGCGCTACCTGTTCTCACTAAAGTGACTACAACTCCGTCAATTTTCGGACTTGAGGACAAAAATGTTGCCAACATATTTTTCGATACGGGTGGGAGTCGAAATATCGACGGATCAATATTCGGACGGGCTGAAATTTCGAATTAAAAAATGTCGAATGTTTTAATATAGATAGACCAATGTTCGGAGGGTTTATATAGTCGTAAATAAAAATTCCGAATACGAATATCTCGAAGTTGAATTATAGCGAAAAACAAAAACCGATTTAAAAAATATTGAGAGACATTATGTCGAATTGCTTATATAAATAACACCAAATAATTCAAGAAGACGAATCTTCGAATTGTAAATATAGCGACGGGTCAAAAAACAGAAAGCATTAAATCGAACGGCCAAAAAGTCGAGTCGTTAAAATAGCGAAGGGTCAAAATGTCGAATGGCCCGGATGGCGAAAACTTGTGATCGAGGCAGATAGCGTTAGCGGTAGGCCGGGACGGCATCCATACCATGTTCGCCATTTTGGCATTCGCCATTTCGGACCATCGATATTTTCGCGTCTCGATATATTGCTTTTCGCTATAGGCGGTATTACGAATATTAGATACTCGGTTTTTTCTGTTTCGGAGATATGGATGTTACAGATTGTTCCAATCTATATTTGTATGTCTCAAATTGCAGACGATCTGAATATACGTTTTCAGATAAATGAGCTCTCGAATAAATGATGCTTTGCTTTATAGTCATTCGATTCTTTCTTCGATCGAAACATAACATTTCGAATAATTGAACCTTCGTTATTTTGAGAGTTCATAATTCTGTCGCTTCGAAATATTTGTCGATCTATATTTGGTCCTTCGATATTTGGATCCCCACCCTTCGATACATGTACTTTCGAGAATTATAAAAAAAATTCCTTCAAATATTTGCTTGGGGGACGTGGGAATGCTACTGTGCAAGTTCTTGCACAGTGATTTTCCCCCTTAACTGACATTGCGTATGGAAAGCTGTGAGCTGTCCACGGTGAAATTGCACTCGAGGTTTAAATTAAAAACTAAATAAAGATTTTATATGGATAATTAGATATCGCTAATTGTACATAAAAATGTTTGCAATTTTATGCGTATATATGTATATATATATTTTTAAGGGGTAAGGCCACTGTAAATTTTTTGAAAAATCGATTTTTTTTTATTGGCTTAAAAAATAGTTTAAACCCTCTAGTTTAAAAATAGTTTAAATCCTTTTAACTTCTTTTTTTAATTTTTTCCAATAAAAAACTATTCGCAAAACTTTAAACGCGTTTTTCTCGAAACATGGTTTTTCAAAATGGCACGCAGAATAACTCGAACAATTTTCATTTTTTTTACTTGAAATTTTAACCAGATGTGAACATTTACATTATCTTGAGAATGTCGATCGGAATTTTCAAGAACTTTATTTATTGATTTTTTATTAACAAAAAACTTGCCGTTTTTTTCGTCAAAAATCAATTTTTTTTTTCAAACGCACGCCAAATCCACAAAAATTGATACTTTTTAAAATCCGATCGACATTCTCTAGCTATAGCCCTCTAGATTAATGGTTTTTTTTTTGTTCTAGATTCAAAAGTGCACCAGTGGTGCTGCGTGCCGCGGAGCCCTGGAAGCAAAACATGTCCCGGGAAGATAGCTGTGGAACCGCCATTTTGTTTTTTTTTACTGTAAAAAAATTTTATAATAAAGTTTAATGTATGCCCGATAACACCATTAAAAGTTTTTTTTCAAATACCTTCAATTTCGGGAGCAAAAAATTAGTGAAAAAACCTTTTTTTTTGGGCCGTTACAGTGGCCTTACTCCTTAAGTCGAATCACGCTTTGTCACCTTTTAGATGCATGTTTGCAAAATTTCGGAGCTCCGAGTAGTCGGGAAGTGGGTGAAATGTCGATTTTCCGTTTTGGTTCTCACGGAAAGTGAAATAAAAGCTTGTAAAATGGCGAATATAAACTCGCGGCTCACCTGTCGAACTTTTTCAGGCTTTTGTTCCAGTACTTGTCGAAACGAGGCACGATCTCTTTGGCCATGTCCTCCGGATTCATCGACCAGAGATCGGACGCCTCGAGGGGCTTCTTGAAACCTCGCCAGGCGAGAGGATCGAACCAGGCGAACAACATCTTCGAGGGAAACGTCGCTGCTTGCTCGGGACATGGTTTCTCCAGCTGGCAAAATGGAAATCCCTTTTTCTTTTCAATTATTCGGTACACCCGAACAAACCCATATTAATCATTTACTTTGCAATTCCTCATTACGGCCAAGCAAATCGAAAACAATTCATTTCGGTTCATTGTCTCGTTAAGATGACACCGCGATGGGTTAAAAAGAATCGACTTTTTTTTCTTCATTTTCCCAAATAGTACAGTCGTGCTGTATATTGGAATCGGAAAAAATTAGAAGGCTAGTTTTTTGACAGGGTGCTAAAACCAAGTTTGCCTAAAAATGGGGGGGTAGGGTTTTTTTAGGGGATGGGGGTGGTTTAATGCCAAACTACAACCCCCACGAGGTCGGCGCCGGGAGACAAAATGTTCAGAAAAATCCGGGTTTTATTTTTGTCCGTAGCGCCGAAGTCGTGGAAGTTCATTTTGGGGGTGAAAAAGTGGGGTGAAATTTTGAAAAATCAGTTTTCATTCGATAACTCTTTAGGACAAATTCGTACAATTTTTGTTCAAATGGAAACGTTGTAGACCTTGAAAAGACGCGTCGATCGAGTATTCGATCAACCCTCTCCAATAATATCTTCACCCCCAAAAGAATTGTTGAAGAATTAACAAAAAAATTGTTTATTGAATAACTCGAAAACAATCGTTTTTTCGGGGATGGTTCAAATGTACGAAATGTAGAGAATAATTTTCTCTATATTTTCGTTCCTATGCACAACTTTTGAATTTTGCTTTTTCGAACCCCTCTCAGGGGTTGAAAGTTCAAAATGAAATTCTGGGAAAACTATTGACCGAAACTAAAGATATACGAGTTTGGCGCTGTGGACAAAAATGTAGCTGAGGGTTCAAGCTACAAATTCTTCCACGGCGGCGAATTCGTGCCGTCAATAGTTTTCCCAGAATTTCATTTTGAATGTTCAACCCCCGAGAGGGGTTGGAAAATCAAAATTCAAGGGTGCTCGTAGCAACGAAAATATGGAGAAAATTATTCCCTACATTTCGTACATTTGAACCATACTCGAAAAACCGATTGTTTTTGAGTTATTCAATAAACTATTTTTTTTGGTTTTTTAACCATTTTTTGGGGCTGAAGATATTATCGGAGAGTGATGATCGAATACTCGATCGACGCGTCTTTTCAAGGGCTACAACGTTCCCATTTGAACAAAAAACGTACGATTTTTTTCTAAAGAGTTATTGAATTAAAACCGATTTTTCAAAATTTCACCCCACTTTTTCACCCTCGAAATGAACTTGCACGACTTCGGCGCTGTGGACAAAACTAAAGGCACGATTTTTCTGAACATTTTGTCTCACGGCGCCGACCTCGCAGGGGTTGTAGTTTGGCATTAATCCACCCCCGTCTCCTTTCATCCCCTAAAAAAGAACCCTACACCCCGATTTTTAGGCAAACTTGGATTTAGCACCCGCGGCACCTACAAAATCACCTGTCAAAAAATCAGCCTTCTTCTAATTTTCTCCGACTCCGGGTTTTTTCAGCGACAGCACGACTGTACTAAAAGTATTCAATATGTGAAAAAATGTTTCAGTTGAAATATTGAAAATTGAGCAAGTTACGGACGATTTAGTGAGAGCAGTTAGCGCAACGATTTACGCATACGAAAACTTTAAATCGCGTTTTTCTCAACCTGGCCTGGATTGTCCGATTTACAATATAAAAAAAAAAACCAATTTTTCAATTTAATATTTCTTCTCCCAAATATAAGTGAAAATTTCGGCAAAATTACACTTTTTTTTAACACCCGCTATTTTGTGATTTTTGTTAACGAAAAACGGTTACGTACAACAATGTACACGAAGTAAGTTTCATGTAAGCTCAAAAACGTACCTTTTTTCGAATCCCAAATAAATAATATAGTAAAGAAAAAACAATTAACTTCTGATTGCACCCAAATCAACCGAAACCAATTTATTTCCTTTCAGTTTATCATTAAACCCAGGCAAGCCCAAACACGAGCCATTTCATTTTTTTCTTAACTTCTTATAAGGGGTTACTCCTAGTTGGCAGCACCAAATTGGAATTTTCGAGGCTTCTACCTCTGCGGAAGGTTTGGTGTATGGTCCGGGCATCGATGATTTCATTTGAAGGTAATCAATTACATTTTATCTACGTATATACCTGACGTAAAACTTTAAACGCGTTTTTCTCGCAATGACTTTTTCAGAATCGGTGACCGAAAAATCTCAAAAACAACTAAACCAATCTGCTTCAAATTTCACAGACATTTTTCGTATATCAAAAGGCAGTCCTTAGTCGAAGGATTTTTCTTTTCGATGCATACTTTTTTTATATCAAGGAAAATAGAGTGTTTTTTTTCACCGAAATTTCGACGATCACTTTCGATCGGCGACCATTTTTTTCAAAAATCATTATTTTATTGAATCCTTCGATTAAAGACCGGATAATACGGTGCAAAAACTAAATTCATTTGGTTTTTTTTTTATTTCAGATGATTTGTTCCCGAACAGGAGTGGTCACCGTGAAGGACTTTTTTTGCACAGCGGTCTGTGCAATTTACTGTATCTCCGTCGTTTGTAAATATTTCACAATAAAAAAATTGTCAAAGATACTTTAAATGGTACCCTTTAGGCAGGACAACAACTCTATTCTTTATTTCTCTATTCTTAAACATCTCTCTTCTTAAATATCTCTATTCTGGAGCAGGTTTAATCGAAACATCTGTATTCCACAATATCTCACTTCTTAAACATTTCTCTGCCGGAACATCGATATTCGTAAACATCTCTATTCCACAATAATTCACTTCCGAAATATCACTACTCTTAAATATCTTTATTCCACAATATTTCTTATCCGAAACATCTGTATTCTTAAATATCTCTATTCTTCGAAATCTCATGTGACATCCATAACATCTGTATTCTCCTCCGACAACTTCATCTCACAATATCTCTCTTCCGTAACATCTCTATTCCACGGCCTCTGCGTTGCCAAATTCATTGGTGGCCAAATAAATAAATGCAATATATTACAAATGGGTCATTCAAATAAATTTGACATGAAGTTGGCAAATGACAAATTTCCCATACAAAGTACTTTTCGTTTTTCAATTTTAATCTCGAAATTACAGTGTTATCGTGTTAATGTTCTTATCTTTCCTAACTTACCGACATCAGTAGGGCATTGCGAGCAGCAAAGTGAGTATTGAAGATCCATACCACGAGCATGACGATTTTATAGGTTTATGTAAAAATGTCTAAATCTACTAAATTTGCGCGAAATTTTTTTGTCTCAGTTTATCGTTGAGTATCGACTGGGACTTATTTCTATAAAGTGTCACTGCAATTAACCAACGATTCAAAACGACCCTCCGCGAAAGGAATACCTTAAGGACAATAATCCGAACGAAAAAAAGAGTTTACGCGTGTTTGGGACCTTTCCGATAACTCGTGCAAACCCAAACGAATAATGCGCAATCTCCACAAATGGAATTTTCACGATTATTACTATTTTTGGTAATTCTTTAGATAAGTGCCTTTTCTGAAAATTGAGCCTAAAGTTTTGTTTTCGCTATTACCTCATAAAACCTTAACAAACCCAATGTGGGCGTCAAAATCTTCCAAAATGCCCTATTTTATAACGTGTTTCTGCGAACTTCAAAACCCCATCACTTTTTATTGGGGGGGGGGGGGGATTTTGGCTTCCCCCGACTGAATTTGAAACCTTAAGGTGTTCATATTTGCACCATGGACCTTACTAAATTTTGAATAGTATATGTTCTGAGTTACAAAGTTGACGTGAGATTTTCATTGACTCCTAAATGAAATTTGGTGAGATTTTGCCAGCCCCCCCCCCCCCTAATTTGGACCTCACGTAATTAACGGGCGTCTCTATACATCATTAAAAAATAATGTATGCAATAAATCACATTGGCGTCACCACGTAATAAACCAAATAAATGAAATCGCCTGTTTTAAAGTTATTCGTCGTGTTCTCAGTTCATTTTTCTTTCCAAGCTTATCAACTCGTTTTATAGTAGAGTGGTCGGCAATGAGAACAAAGGAAGTAAAAAAACATTGTGGTCTGCCCTCGGCCATAGTGGATGCTTTCATCGAATGTGCATCATAATTGCAAAGTTACATAATATAATACGATTAACCTATAAAATCTTCATGCTCGTGGGATAGATCTTCAACATTCATTTTGCTGCTCGCAATGCCCTACTGATACCGGTAAGTTAGGAAAGATAAGAACATTAACACGATAACACCGTCATTTAGAGATTATAATTGAAAAACGAAAAGTACTTTGCATGGGAAATTCGTCATTTGCCAACTTCATATCAAATTAATTTGAATAACCCATTCGTAATATATTGCATTTATTTATTTGGCCACGAATGAAAAAAGTGCAACGCAGAGGCCGTGGAATAGAGATGTTACGGAAGAGAGATATTCTGAGATGAAGTTGTCGGAGAATACAGATGTTGTGGATGTCACATATGGGATTTTAAAGAATAGAGATATTTAAGAATAGAGATGTTTCGGAAGAGAGATATTGTGAGATGAAATTGTCGGAATACAGATGTTATGGATGTCACATGAGATTTCGAAGAATAGAGATATTTAAGAATACAGATGTTTCGGATAAGAAATATTGTGGAATAGAGATATTTAAGAGTAGTGATATTTCGGAAGTGAATTATTGTGGAATAGAGATGTTTACGAATAGAGATGTTCCGGCAGAGAAATGTTTAAGAAGTGAGATATTGTGGAATACAGATGTTTCGATTAAACCTGCTCCAGAATAGAGATATTTAAGAAGAGAGATGTTTAAGAGGGAATGACACCTTATCGCGGTCGGTATGGTAGAACAATTATAGATTCCCAAAAATGTCTGAAACGGCTTTTCAGATCCCGTCGAAACTTTGCCAAACGACGTCAAATACATAGACGAATAGCTGTCAACCCGTCAAATTTTCTGAATTTGAGAAAAAAAATGTAGATTGGCTTATCATAAGCCAATCTAGTTTTTTTTCTCAAATTCAGAAAATTTGAGGGGAAGACAGCTATTCGTCTATCTATTTGACGTCGTTTGGCAAAGTCTCGACGGGATCTGAAGAGCCGTTTTCGAGATTTTTGGGAATCTATAATTGTGCTACCATACCGACCGCGATGAGGTATCATTCCCTCTTAAGAATAGAGAAATAAAGAATAGAGTTGTTGTCCTGCCAATAGTGGCAAAGTAGTGGCCCTAGCTCAATAAAAAAGTGGCATTTTAAACTAGAGGCTCTGCCAATGTAAACAATTTAAAAAAGCTAACGGATACGTGTATGCATTATAAAGTTATAGGCACTCAAACATGGCAACCTACGAGCCGAATTCTCAGCATTTGCGGGAGGTTATGATTTACTTCTTCAACATCAAGAAATCTGCGGCTGAGGCCCACCGTTTGCTTGTAGATGCTTACGGGGAGGATTCTATTAGTGAGAAAACGTGTCGGCGGTGGTTCATCGACGCTCAAACCGAATATTCACGGATCCAAAGTGATGCTGTGTATCTGGTGGGACCAGCTGGGCGTTGTGAACTATGAGCTGCTCAAACCATCCGAAACCATCACAGGGGAACTCTACCGACGTCAGTTGATGCGCTTGAGTAAGGCACTCAAAGAGAAACGGCCACAATTCAACGAAAGACATGACAAGGTGATACTGCAGCATGACAATGCCCGACCCCATGTTGCAAATGTCGTGATAAAGTACTTGGAAACGCTGAAATGGGAGGTTTTATCCCACCCGCCGTACTCTCCGGACATTGCCCCTTCCGACTATCACTTGTTCCGGTCAATGGCACACGATTTGGCTGACCAGCACTTCGGTACTTACGAAGAAGTCAAAAATTGGGTCGATTCCTGGATTGCCTCCAAGGACCAAGACTTTTATCGACGCGGGATTCGAATGCTACCTGAAAGATGGGCCGAGGTCGTAGCTAGCGACGGGCAGTACTTTGATTAAACAATATGTAGCCACTTTTTTATAATAAAGCCTTAAGCTTTTGAAAAAAAACGGTCACTGCAAAGTTGTACTCCTAATATCAAGCCCAACAACTTTTATATTCATATATTTTATAAAATCGTCAAAAAATCGCGAAAATAGCCTTTTTTCGTGACTCCAAAGTGGACTGGCCCCTTAAGTAAAAACAAACCCAAAAAAAAAAAGTCGATTTATTTTCAATTGCTCGTTGAACCCAAACACATCCATTCCGTTTCAATTTCTTATTAAACCCAATTAATTTCGTTTCGTTTGAATTGATCGTGAAACACATTCGCGATTCGCTTCTTTCGCGAATCCTCGTGGAACGGACGAATGGGGAGAACAAAAGAAAAAAGAAGGCCTATCCACGTACCGGCGGATACTCGGAGTCCTTTGGTTCAGTGTCCGCGAAGAAGTTCAACGCGAATATTATCACGACTATCGGATAATACACCAGGTAAGAACCGTACTCGTACGTCAACTCCGACTGGAAATATAGAGAAAAAAGAAAGAAGAAACCAATGAGAATTAGCCTGCAATAATAATTTTGTCGATGCAGCTGAAACACGAAAGTTACGAGAACTCGAAGTATTTCACTTTTTTCCAAATTTTCCTACATTTTTTTTTTTTTTTGCAAATTTCAGTGAACTTCTTTCCCTTTTTTATAAATGTGAGCACATTAAAAATTTATTTTCATATCGACGCTGCTTACGAAAATTAGCATGTTTCAGAATTCTTACGAAAACAAGGGCGTTTGATATCACCGCGAACACTAACACGTTTCGGCTTCCGACACGAAAAGAAGCACATTTCGATATTCACCGCGAAAATTAACATGTTTCCGTAACACTGGAATCGTTTCCGACTTTTCGTCCTTGCTTTTTTACGCCTCGCCTCTATTTTTTCACTCCAATTCCTTTGCCCGCAACCGGAAATTTACGATTTTTTAGACCTCTCGAAAAAAATGTAATTGGACTTCAATTAAAATTGCAAGTATTCGGGAAATATTCGTTCAAGCTTATGTCGATACGATTCATGTTAAGGGAGACACTTTGTCCTTGAATATGTCCTAGCAGATGTTAGTGGCTCAACATGAGCAGCTAGAAGAAGAGGAGGGATGCCTCTATGGACCAGGCATTGCCGATTAGCGGTAATAATAAACACATTTGTGTAAACACATTACAAAACTTTAAACGCGGTTTTCTCGAAAACACGCTTTTAAAAATGGCTGACATTCTCCTGACCGCTGTAATTAACATATCGACCTGAAATTTGGAGAGCATACTCAGAAAATATGTCTTCACGGAATGACGGATCGTTTTTTCGATAGATACATTTTTGCATTTATTATTTATCGTTTTATGCGAAAAAAAAACGCGAAAATTCGATTTTTTTTTAAATTGCCGCCATTTTCCGAAATTTGTAATAAACGAAAAACCCATCCGTCATTCCATGACCAAAGGGTCACAGATTGATAATATGCTTTGAATTTGTGTTTCAGATCAACAAAGAGGGGGCAATGATGTCAGCCGTTTACCTCCCGCGATTCGAGGACCTGTTTTCGCGGAGCTGCAACGGACGCCATTTTGGTTTTTTTTTCAAAAAAAAATTTTTTTAACGTTCTGTATATCATGAATAAAAGCAAGAAAAAAACCGCACTCAAAAAGCTTTACTCGTTTCCTTTAAAAAAAAAACAAAATGTAAACACCTGAATTATGGCACTCCAAGGACAAAGTCTCCCTTAAGGGGTAAGGCCACTGTCAATTTTTTGAAAAATCGATTTTTTTTTTATTGGCTTAAAAAATAGTTTAAACCCTCTAGTTTAAAAATAGTTTAAATCCTTTTAACTTCTTTTTTAAATTTTTTCCAATAAAAAACTATTCGCAAAACTTTAAACGCGTTTTTCTCGAAACATGGTTTTTCAAAATGGCACGCAGCATAACTCGAACAATTTTCATTTTTTTTACTTGAAATTTTAACCAGATGTGAACATTTACATTATCTTGAGAATGTCGATCGGAATTTTCAAGAACTTTATTTATTGATTTTTTATTAACAAAAAACTTGCCGTTTTTTTCGTCAAAAATCAATTTTTTTTTTCAAACGCACGCCAAATCCACAAAAATTGATACTTTTTAAAATCCGATCGACATTCTCTAGCTATAGCCCTCTAGATTAATGGTTTTTTTTTTGTTCTAGATTCAAAAGTGCACCAGTGGTGCTGCGTGCCGCGGAGCCCTGGAAGCAAAACATGTCCCGGGAAGATAGCTGTGGAACCGCCATTTTGTTTTTTTTTACTGTAAAAAAATTTTATAATAAAGTTTAATGTATGCCCGATAACACCATTAAAAGTTTTTTTTTCAAATACCTTCAATTTCGGGAGCAAAAAATTAGTGAAAAAACCTTTTTTTTTGGGCCGTTACAGTGGCCTTACCCCTTAATTCCAATCGAATATCAGCAAGATTTTTCAAACATATTCGACTACAACCATCTGCAAGGTTACAGCAAATTTTCTGAATATTTTCAATAACGTAATTTAAAAAAATAGGAAAACACAACAAATGTTTCATTATATTTACAATTTCGATATGGTTTTTTAAATAAAAATTACTACTATCGATTTTAATTGACAATTATTATCAAAATGTTAATAAATGCAACGAGTATAAAATTAAGATGTCATTACGCAAAAAATCGTCGTATTTAAATTTAAAAAATACGAATGGTTTATTTTTCCAGATTTTTACTCGAGCCCGGAGGACTTAAAATTTTCACCAAAACTCTTTTTGGTTAGATTGTACGAGCGATGAGATCCTTAAGGTTTTAAACTTACTCCTGTTACACTTGTTTTAACAGTGAAAATCAAACAAGCCAGTTTTCGTGGCGGAAGCCTAATCATGCTAGTTTTCGTGAGAACTTTGAATCGCGCTACTTTTCGTAAGCAGCGTCGATATATCGTGCTATCTTACCATTTAAAAATAAGTCAACTTATTTTACGAATAGGACTCGACAATTTTACCATCTTATGAATAATGCTCGATACATTTTGACAATTACCGAATTAAATGGAAACCGAAACTTGGCGAATCGATGTAAAAAAGTTTAGAAAATATTCGAGTGAGCTCACCCCATTGACGGCAGCTCGCAGGGAACTTCGGTATCGCGGTATGCCGCAGAAGGCAAGAAGGAACCAGAAGAGAAACAGAAGTCCGGACGTCCGCATGCCACGCTTTCTGTTGTAGTGCAACAGTACACCGGCAAGTGTCTGCAACGATACGAATCATAGGCTCATATGAGGAATTCTGCAAAGGGGCCGTCCATGTATTACGTCATCGATTTTTGCTGATTTTCGACCCCCCCCCCCCCCCTACAATCATCCTATCGTCATTTACTAATGACCCCCCCCCCCTCTCGCAAAACTGACGTCATTACCAGTTTGGCAAAATTAAAACATTTGCGGATTTGAGAAAAATTGGGTAACATTAAAACATTTTGTTATAGAATCATCTTTTATTATTTTGTACTTTGGCAATGTTTATTAATATAATAATATTATTCTTCCCTATTCTTTAGTTTTCTTTGGATAGCTCCCACATTTTGTTGTAGAATCATCTTTTATTATTTTGTACTTTGGCAATTTTCATTAATATAATAATATTATTCTTCCCTATTCTTTAGTTTTCTTTGGATAGCTCCCACGGAGTTTTCACCCATTCTTGCAAATCCTGGATCACGGATAATATCTCCGTATCCTCCCCATATTCATTTTGGCTCGATCGAACTATTTTCATAGGTACGCTGTTATTTGAAGTTCTCGAATATAATGTTGACAAACCTTATGTAATAAATAAATAAATAATGAGTTCAATAATTAATACCATTAGGTACTTGCAAAATATTTTTCATCACTCATGCGGGGAAACCACTCTAGTTGTACAATATACTATTGTACATTTTGAATTAACTGGTATCACAAGAATGACGTCAATTTCGAAACGCCCCCCCCCCCCCCCCTCATCCATCATTTACCATCATCCGCAGACGAACCTCCCCCCCCCCCCAAATTTAGAATGACGTAATATATGGACGGCCCCAAATCACTGAACGCAACGAATTGAAAGAAAAAAATACGGTTATGTTTTAAAGTAAATTATCTTCGAAAAGATTTTTGAAAATACACGTTGAAGTACAATGTTTTATGAGAAATTATGTAACGTGACAGTGAATAATGAATAGATGCAACTAGGAAAAAAAAAGAGCTGAAGTAAATGGACCGTGTGCAGCTGTGGCGGTCTTGAGTACCAAGGAGCGTCGACCTGAACCAATATTTGGATGCGCTTTTTTGGCTCCTTTATATGGGTTTATTTTGCACCTTTGTTTGAGTTTATTCGAACGTCCGTTTGGGCTTTTCAAAAACATTCGTTTGCGTTTACTTGGTGCCCTGGTGTGGGTTTACTTGGTACTTTTGTTTGGGTTAGTTTGGGTTTGTTATAGGGCTTTTTTATTTGGATTCATTTAGTTTGACTTTGTTTAGCTTCATTTACAACGTTTGTTTGGGTTTGTGTAAACGTTCTTTCGAGTTTACTTGAGGCCATTGTTAGGATTCGTTTTGGGATAATTTGGGACCTTCGTTTCGGTTTATTTGGGTTTGTTTAGGTTTGTTTCCGTTTACTTTCAACCGTTCTTCATTTGGCTACATTTGGGGCCGTTCGTTTGAATTCTTTTGGTCCCTTTGTTTCAGTTTACTTGGGTTTGTTTGCCTTTGTTCGGGACCTTTGCTTGAATTTCTTCAGAACCTTTGTTTGAATTTCTTTACGACCTTTTTGTAGTTTTGCTCGGATTTCTTTTGGACTTTTGTATGAATTTATTTAGGACCATTGTTAGAGTTTCTCCAGTACCATTGCCTTTGTTTCGATACCGTTCATGATGGTTTCGCTTTATTGACTCAAAAATTCCCCGACTTTTCCAGGTTTTCCACACAGGTTTTGCAAATATTTCCGGGAAATCGGGGACAAATAACAAAAAACTATATTAAATTTTTTTAAATCTGGAATTCGAAAAGTAATTTGAACACTACTTTTAAAAAATATATATTTAAGGGCGGGGCAAAGTTAATTCGGCGAAAAAAAGGCATGTTTTTAAGATTTTTTTTGGCGTAACGAATAGTGTTCGTTTATTGAAAAATTTACATATAATAAAGTAACATTTGAACAACATTCTCCTAAATTTGCATTGCAAAATATTCAAAATTGAGCGAGTGAAAATTAAACCCCGGAGGCGCCTCGAAAAAAGTTGGTTTGCGGTGTGCACCATAACTCGCAACAGAATCATTTGAAACAAAAAAATCAAAATGCATTTGTTAAAGGAGATGTTTCTCGAGGTAATGACGGGAGGATTTTTTTTTTCGATCTTTCGATTTTTCGTAGCAATTGGGAGCCAAAAACCCGATTTTCGCTAAAAAAATCGGCTAATTTGTTGTTGAAAAATTAGTAATTATTAAAAAAAAACAAAAAAACTCTCGACAATACCTGGTGAATTATGTGAAGAAGTACTGTGCAAAATTTCAAAGCGATTGGTCCAGTAGATTTTGAGTTATCGTGCACACGGACTTCAAATATGACAAGTCTCAGAAAAACGGTTTGGAAAACGCAGAAGAGAAGAAAACGGGCATGGAGCAATAGACGCTCAAATACTCATAACTTCGTCAGTTTTACTCCGATCGACTTGAAATTTTAACACAATATTCTTGATATATTACGCATTCATTTAAAAAATTTAAAAAAAAATGAAAAAAAAAATTTAAATACTTTACCCCGCCCTTAAAGCGAATAAAGAACCTGTTCTTTATTATCAACAGAAATTTTTGTTATTGCCAATAAATAAAACATAAATATAAATAAAAAATAAATCAAAATATAAAATATAAATATAAATTTAAAAAAATAAATCAAAATAATTATAAATTTGAAATGTTCAATGTTTGGCACTGACGCAACTTTCATTTGTACATAATGAAGAATAATACAACTATCAAAAATATACTAAAATATTTATATTTATATTTTTCAGTTTTTTTTTTTTCAAGTCGGTTTCATTTTTCGTAATTCTTGGCAAAAGTAAATTCTGAAAAACTCCAGAGAATTTTCAAGCTTCCCCGCCTTTTCCCTGTTTATACCAGGAGGAAAGAAATTCTTGGTGTTTTGTTTGTTTCACAAACTGGGCGATACCTTGGTTTCCGTTCGTCCAATTTGACACGCGCGACTGCCCAGCAGCCCACCGCGACCGTTAAAAATGCAAAGAAGCGAATGACGAATAGAACAACCAACGGGTGCGTCCAATGACAAAGCAAGGCCAAGCGACGGTCTCGCCCGCTCGTGCTTTACTCACAAAGGTCAGGATCTTGATGACGGGCGTGTAGTAGTCCACTTTGTAGATAGTTTCGTAAGTACTCCTGTGTATGGACTTTCCCAGATCGGCGAAGCTCAGGACCAGCAGCGCCGCCGTCAGCACAGCCTTGGAATAAAACAACCACGTGTACGAAATGTTCCTCTGTTTGCTGTGTAACAGGTAGTAAGCCTCGAGTCCCAGGAACGTCCAGAGGAAGGCGCAAGGCGTCCAGACCAGCGCCGTATTTTCGAAACATTCCGTCAGCTCCGGATCTTCCGTGTTCCACGTCAAGTCGGTGTCCTGTCCAAGCCGAACGGAAAGCCCAAACGTCAAAGTGACAATACGCACCGGACGAAAAATTCTAACCTCACTTGCCCTCTCTCGCGTTATCTTTTCATAAATTCGTACCGAACATTGAATACGAGGGTACATTTTGTAGAAAAGACTCGAAGCGCGATGACCCGTCACGATTCTTTTCATTCAAGATCCGCGATCGAAAATAGTCTCGATTTTTCGTTCGGGCAGAAAAAAGATCAAAGGTGAGATGATTGAGGACAAAATTGACACTTACCCAGAACACCGAGCCGCAAAATTGGTCCATTGTGTGATTTACTTGGCTTTCCATATTTTGTTCGTTACAGTTTTAAGTCTGCGAAACAATAAAGTCGAGGGGTTTTTATATTTATGCGAAAGTGCCGTGCGGCATGTGTTTGTGTGTGTGTGTGTTGGGTATGTGTATGTGTGAACCTTGAGGTTGTGCGTTCCCATGTACTCTCCAGGTTCTGTAATTGCTCGAGCTTTCACTAGCCACTCTCTCTCTCTCTCTATCTCGTTGTTCCCCCTCTCTCGCTTTACATGTTTGTTTCTTTCTCTCGGTCTCTCTTTCTCACTCACACACTTCTTTCACTCTCTCTCTCTCTCTCTTTCGCTCTTTCGCGATCTTTTGCTTCTTCGCTCCTCTCGCTCTCGCACGCTCCGCCGTCGCTCTTGCGGTCTCGCTCTGTTGATTCTTCCCTCTCTCTGGGCCTCGATTGCAGTTCTCCTTTTTCTCGGCGGTTCTTTTTCGTTCTAGTATTTTTTTTTCGCTTTCGCTTTATCAGTTTTCCGTACTTTTTCGCTTGTTTTTGCTAATTCTCTGTGTCTTTCTTGCTCCATCTCTCTTTGGCTAAATTGATCCCTGTCTACCTCATGTTCTAAGTAAATTAGGTGAATATCTCTCGCTCTCTCTGCCCTTCTTTATCGCAGTTTTTTATTTTCCTTATTTCCGTCTTGCTTTATTATCCCTTTTCCGTAAATTCATTCTCTCTCTCTCTCTCTCTCTCTCTCTCTATTTGATTACAGAATGCGAATAGTGTACAATATGGGGCGCTTTTTCGCAGACAATGATATATCAGTAATATAATTAGTAAAAGTTCCTACAAGTGGTCAAAGATCGAATCCTCATCTCTCAAAGAGAACCCACCTGAAATAGACCCCTCGTTAAATATCTTCTTACATCTATGTATATATATATATATATATATATATATATATATATATATATATATATACGTATCGCGGAATCGAAGACACCAGTGTGGTTATTTTACACGACCATGATCGTTTTTCTTCGGACTACGGTTACACATAGGGTGCCCCGTTTGAAATGCACACCAAAAATAATTCACATAAATCGAGTCGTAAATGGTGAATAATTTCAAACTTTAACTCTAGCCGATCTTCAGATCGATTCTTATGACGGGAGAATGACAATGCACTATTACGAGAGTTCGTGTTGCGAGTCAAGTGTCCGATAAAAGAGACAAAACACACAAAGGAAATCGGGTCGGTACCATCCTCGCCGCGGTGACGATAACGATTTATCTCTTTTTAGCGATGCGGTATCGGATAGAGCCGCGAGCATAAATCTCGAGGTCGAATCTTATTTTTAAAAGGAGAGTTCGTAACAAGAAGAGCTGTGGGAGAGTCTAATGATTATTATGGTTATTATTATGTCTCGGTAACACATCCGGGCAAAAATAGATATTGAGATCGACCATCATTTACTAATAATAGTTAATAATGATAGAACTCATTATCATCATTATTTCTTCCATTATTATTATTAATAACTGGCTCCATGCGCGTGGTTATCGACGCGTTTTCGAGTTAATACGCAAAGTATTCGTATATATATACCTTATATATATACCTTACTGCCAATTTCTCCCGCTAGAGGGTACATTGTATTGTAACGTAAACAAAACATGACGTTTAGTGAGATTCTCTTTGGTTTTGCCCGTGTTTTTACGACTACCGGTGAATTTTCTTTGAATAATCCGTTTTTCGTGAATAAATGGTGAAAAATGCATCAGTGTTGTGCAATTGGATACAGAAACGAAGGCGTTGATTTATTTCCTAAAAACTAAAAACTTCGCAAGCAATGGAAAATTGCCATACGTCGCAAGCACTTTACAGCCACAAATTGAATCTTTGGTTTGGCTATATTCTGATTATTTTATATCTGCAGACTTTAGAAATGAAGGATTTGCTACACATCAGTGTATAAACATAATATTTTTAACGCTATTTACTTCTAAAAGTATATTGTAAAGTAATTAATCATCATAACCTAAAAAATTATATTTCAAATATTTGCATTTTTTTCAACTTACATTATTTATTACATAATACTTATCTACCTCATTTTTATTCTTTACGGGGATGAAACTAAGCCGGAAAATATTGTATGTACCGCACGTGTGAGCTTCTTTTGTTTACGTTATGTTCACGTGGCGCCATCTGCGCTGAGCTTTGCGTAAGGTTCCCTATTCGAAAGAGATCGACGCAGAGGGCGCTGCGATCGAATGAGTTACAGCCAAAAACTGAGATGTCGCCTGTGGGAAAAAAAAATCGGGCATGCCGTGTACGGCCCTTTCCGCGTTCCAATCCAAATACGACTATTGCATCTTGAAAGCTCAAGCTTACCGGCGTAATGCCCGTAAGGTATAAATTACGCTACTCGCTGTGCAGTGGCGTGCAAAAGTTTCGGGCCGCCCGATTTTTTTGAGTAAAGTGAGAAAATATTTAATTCCTGAACTCGTTAATCATTTCAAATTTCTAAGAGAGCTATGATATGAACAATACCGTGATATATTATTTTTTTATATGGCGTATTATTCGTGTACAGCGTGGAACGAGTTTCGTCGGTGTGCAAAAGCATCCGGCCGGTCTCTCGCCCGGCTTCGACGCGCAGTTTTCATTTTCTTTCGGACTAGTTTCAAAACATGCATGACAAGGCAAAATCAGTGCTATTTTTGCCGTCATGGCGAAATACACGAAATACAGATCCGTAAAATCATGTCGAAACTTTCTTCAGAAGGAAATAGTTCTCGCGACATTGCGACTATATGATCCATTGGAAAAAGTACGGGCAATCGTATTATTCGTAGATTCGTATTATTTAACAAATTCGTTGTGTGACAAAAGTCGAAAGTTGGTAGACCGCGAAAAACTACGGAATACGTTGACAACATTATGAAAAGGAAGTGCGTTATAGATCCACGAAAAAACGGCAGCAGGCATTTCGAGAGAATTACGTAGTGAAAATCGTGCCGACATTAGCAGTAGGTTTGATTGGACGCATTGGTGTAAATAAGCCGCTCATCAGTAGAAAGAATCAAAAGTCCAGATTAAATTTTGCAAAAAAATATCAGTATTGGACAGCATCAGATTGGCAGAAAGTGCTTTTTTCGATAAATCCAAATTTCAATTATTTGTAAGTGACGGCCGGAAGTACGTGAGACGTCCAACAGGTACCAGATTCAACGTGAGCTATCAAATTCCTACTGTAAAACACGGTGCCGTGAACATTGAAGATTGGGGAGCATTTTCTGACGACGGCGTTGGTTAGCTGGCAGAAATTCAAGGCAATATGGACGCTACAATCTACAGAAATAGATTGCAAGACCATATGCTCCTATTTGCAATGAAAAAAATGCCGCGTGGTTGGATTTTTCAATACGATAATAAACCCAAACATGCTTCACGTCTTGTAAAAGATTTTCTTCGAAGACGAAAAGTACGCCTTCTCGAGTAGCCATCGCAATCACCGCACTTCAGCCCAATTGAACATTTGTGACAAGACCTGAAAAATCGTGTTGGAACAAAAGATCACTCTAACAAGGTGGAATTGTGGAATCATGTGCGACATTAGTACAATGAGAAAAAAATCAATTGAATCAAAAAAATATTTTGGTTGATCCAAATAAATGTGCTGCTGCGGAGTGCCACCGATATATGAGATTGTTACAATACTATAAAATATTGGAAAATGTGATTGATTTAAATGACATATTGTTTTATTTGAAAAAGCTCTTCTGTTCTCTGAATATCTACATCATCCTTAAAATAAAATTATATTCTATTGAAATCATTCTATATACAATCCGTAGATGTATGGATGAAATAATTAAGCGGTTGCTACATTTTTTGTTTCGTTCAAAAATATAATCAATAGAATTAATTATTTCTTCACTACATCGAAAAGAATATACCATGGGACGTAAGATTTTCAATTTATTTTAAATCTTAAATAAAAAGTGGGCGTTAGAATGATCATCCACGATAATAGTGGAGAGAATATCAGATATCCAATGGAATATCCATGGAGAGAATATCAGATATTCTACTGATCAGAATAGATACTAAACTTTGATCGTAACCACCGGCCGAGAAGCGATACTCTTTAGAGTTTCTCCGGCGTTTAAGTAGATTTTCGTTTCTGCGCTACGCTTACGAGAAACGAGCGCGCGTGCGGCTTCTAGCGGTTACTCCGAGAACTATGGGTTTCCTCACACCTATAATTTCGGTGGCGCTCGGCCATGATATGCTTGCATTTTTTTACCAATTGCGCAAGAAAAAATGTTATTTTCGCATAATTTTTCAACCAATTCAAACATCTGCTTAATATTTTTCAATCAAAATAAAATATTAATATTTTAACGAACAATGTACTTGGAAAACAATATCGGATGTGGTGAAAAAAATAAAATGACATATATACCCTATAGAAATATTATCTGAATCAAACGAGCGAAATCCAATTTTTCTTGTGTACTCGAATCAACAATGTTCATGTTATGAATTGAAACACTTTTTTTGTTCGTTGCAGAAAATGCATTCAAAACTATATAATTTGTTCGCGATAATTTTTTAGATAGTTTCAATAATGTATTGTTCTCGGCTAACAACATATCTTTTGAATGAAAAAAAAACTTTTCATTTTATCATGTTATTAAACTCAATAGCGTTGTATTTCGATTAATAAATCCGATTATTAACACCAACAATTTTACAATTGAATCAACGAAATTTCATTCAATAACACCAATGATATTGGATCAATGATTTTTTTTTCTCAGTGTAGGAAAACTTGCCACAAGAACCGAGCTCACAATTAATAGCGTCCATGCCTTATCGTTTGCTAATGATACAGCTATACTAGCGGCCCATGAAACCCCGAAACTGCAAGCACCATATTTCAAAGGCAATTAATACCATTGAGCAGTGGCTGGACAAACGGCGAATAAAAGCTAGCGAAACCAAATCAGTCCACATCACGTTTGCTACCAGGAAAGTTAACTGCCCTAACGTCTCGCTCTACAACCAACCGCTGTCGAATGTAGAAGAGGTTAAACACCTAGGAATGCACCTGGAAAACGTTTAACCTGGGCCAAACACATCGAAACCAAATGAAGAGAACTGGATCTAAGGATCAGAAAAATGTATTGGCTTATCGGTAAAAACTCAAAACTGTCACTGCACAACAAATTAACGGTCTGCAAATCAATACTTAAGCCAATATGGATTTATGGCATACAGTTATGGGGTACAGCTAGCAACTCAAACATCGATATGCTGCAGAAGCCGCAATCGAAGACCTTACGAGTAATAACCAACGTCCCTTGGTACGTGTCCAATAATATCATACACAGAGACCTCAAAATCAACACGGTCAAAAAAGAAAACCAACGTCTCAGCCAACGTTACGCAAAGTATCGAGTCAAGTGAAAAAGGTCGAATCCCGTTTTTTTTTAATTTTCAAAAACTTTTCTTATATTTTTCACACGCAATAATATGTGGTTCAATGTTTTTGCATACTCGTTAAATTGAAGGGATGGATAATCAAATATTTAAGAACAATATCTATGTATATAGTTAATTGTTTTCAAGTACGAATACACGATGTCATAACTCGTTTATTTTTTACCTACCGTCACATTTCAATGCAATGTGCCTGTGGAAAATAGAATAGCCGAAAACTTTTGCACGCAATTGTATATCGAGGAAGTGTCAATGATTGGTAAGCAATGCAAAAAATAGCCTGGAACTAGGAGTGTGGAGCACGGTCTTACATACATGACGTTCTATCTCGCAACTAGATAGAATTTCAATGGTGGGGGTGGCTCGAGTATTGAAGGCGTTTTGGTGTCATCAGTATCAATGGATATTGTTTTATATCGTGGAAATGTTGTTTCGGTTTGGGATCCATGCTAATTTGAAATTCTTTCATCTCATACGCTACGTTGAATCGTGTTTTGGGAAGCATGCCTCAAATTTTGATGGGTTTGATTCGATTCTCGAAGACGTGTTGGCGACTCATAATTTTACTTGTCCTCGCGAAAAACATGGCTTGGAAATGTTATCCTACGCGATTGTTTATTATATTAGGTTCCACATGAGGCACTTCAGAAAAATATAAAATTAAAAAGAGTTTTGGTTGTAGAAAAAAAATGATCTAAATCGGGAAATTCGTAAAATTTAGGTTATTTCGTTATATTCAACGTTTTGTCTATGATTATTTTGTACCTGCACAACAGCACTTAATAAATATCTTTCATTCTGCTACCATCATGAATTTTAAGGGATAGATAATTGTTTTTATAGGATTTGTCCACTCGAAATTATTTTGTCGTCCACAATATAGCGTGCTATCTCCATTTTTATTCTTAGCGAAAACAGCAGTCGATGTATACGTGTACATCGCGTGCCGTAACCTTAATTATTCGTGCCAATTAAAATTGATAAAAATTTGCATTCTTTTTCTGCAGCTATACAGTGTGCCCTGGTATGAATGAATAATCCTGCAACTGTCGATAGGTCAGATCATGTCCTACTATATGCTGGAATTTTAGTTTAGTAAAAGTCCTACGGTTTTCGAGACAAAAATCATCTGTTTTTGATTTTCCGCATGCCATTTCTACAAATGATAACTTTTTAGCCCGGTTTAACAAAAATACTCTTGGTTATTTCTTATATCCGGAAAAGTCTTCTTTTAAACCTTAAATGTTAAGGAAACATTATGAAAAAAAAGATTTTATGCAGAATTTTCATACAAACCAATTCGAACATCTGACTTTGATAGTCTGCGGTGTAAAAAAATTGTTCTACGCATATCGTGCCACTTACTTAAAAAAGTTGCTTAGTTATTGTCGATTCATATCATTTGTAGAAATGGCATGCGAAAAAAGAAAGATGATGATTTTTTTTCAAAAAAATTAATAAAGCCGTATCGACGGTTGTAGGATTATCCATTCATAACAGGACACCCTGTATATGCATTAAAGAAGAAAAAAAACAGAAAGTGGAACTGAACCGAAAATAACAAACTTGTCAACAGGGCATCAACCCATTCAGCTAGAATGTATGTTATACATAAGAGAGCAAAATTGATTTTTCCTTGTTTAAGGGGTATTTTTACTTCAGATGCTAGAAACGCTATTTTCATGAATTTTTTGGATAGGTTTATATTATAGATATTGATATAAAAGTTGTTACACTTAATAAATACCCTTTCGAAATACATTAAAAAAATGTTTTATGTAACCGAAACAAACTTTAAACGCGTTTTTCTCGAAACAACGTTTTTGACGGCTTGTTGATAAAATCTTCGAAACTACTGAACCGATCCTTATGAAATTTTAACCACATATTCTTAACAACTATAGCTATAGCGCATATCAAGGATTTTTTTAAATTTTGATGTGTATTTTTTTGCAAAAAACGATGAAAAAAGCACGTTTTTTGTTGGTTTTTTTTTCGAAAAATTGCCGCCATTTTGTTATTTTGGCATATATCAAGAATCGTATGATTTGCGCTATAGCCTTAACATACTGAATCTAAAACCGTTTGATTTTTTTGTTTCGGATGATCCATCTTCGAGATTTCATCAACAGCGCAGACCTACAATTTTTAGGACATTTTTTCAACTACCATTTACGTCTAGAAATAGTGGCTTAAATAAATAATTTTTTGTATCTATTTCGAAAGTGTATTTATTAAGTGTAACAACTTTTATATCAATATCTATAATATAAACCTATCGAAGAAATTCATGAAAATAACCTTTTTTCATCGTCTAAAGTGAGAAGACCCCTTAACTTCGCTTGTATTTCAATTGTAGAATTCATGGACTATTCGCCGATTAATTACTGGTTAGACTTTTCGGATTTACACTTGTCAGTTTATGAGTTCATGTGTTTCTATTTGCGTAGGAATATCATTATTTTTTATATAATTTATGGAAAATATTGAATTTTAGGTTAGGCTATAACGAGAATGCGTGGCTATTGTTATCTCTGTCGCGTAGAACATCCCTGGATTACAGCGGCTCTAGCGGATTCAAAAGGAACAATACACGTTTGGCTTCGGTAAGAGAGCCATCGACCACCACGAGAGATGCAAGACACGTATATGTGAGATCGTGGTGTGTAAATAGAGTACGGATGGCCAAACTGCGTAGATTGTTAAAAAATTGTGAAAAATACGTAATGTATCCGCGTAAATTATTTGGCAGGAACATAACATCAATTTGTTCTCAATACTAATCGAAAGTATGTGAATTATTTTCTGTGCTCTGCCCAGGTAGCGTAGATGTCCAATTGACGCCGATAAGTTACCATTTTCAGGTTATCTTCAAGACATTACTGTAAGATAACGACTCGACATCTTTTCAACGATATCCCGTTTAATGTTGTCGTAAAGTTATCTTTTTTATGACATCTTTTGGGGGTGAAAACAGACGTCTTAACGGCATCACAAGCTGTTATCCAATTGATGACTATTTTCCGTTGTATTTTCTGTTATCTATTGTATCTAATTAAACGTATCCTGAAGAATAATCACATAAGATGTCTTTTTCATATCTTCCGGACATCGGTAATATGCTGTCTTTTTGACGTATTTGGAATTGGCGGGAGATAGCGAAAAGGCATCCAAACGTCCGAAAGATGACACTTAACGGATGACTGTTATATTCTCACCGGCTTGCGTGCTGGGGTGTAGTGCAAAGTGTGAAAGAAATAATAAATAAAAACGAGAAAGTGTTTAAACAAATACACGCGACTATATATACTTCGGTGAGTAGATATATGTATATTTAATGTACGTTTCTTGTATTCTAAAAGCGTACGTTTGCTTTTTAGGTTATACAGAGAATTATCTACAGGGCAGGCAGTTTTCTTCGAGGAGACGCCAAAATTTGAGTAAGTACACTATCGGTACGTATATATTAGACGTATAAATAAATACCTTATTGTTTCAATATTTTGTAAAGTCATTCACTGTAAAGACGTCACCGCACGTTTCATAAAATTCTATTCATAATATTTGTTCATTTTCTTTTTCAGATGTCGTACGAAGCACATCCCGTGACGCGACTAAAGGATACCGAAAATCGCATCGCGGTCTGGCTTCGCCGTGGGGGCGACCGGTTGAAGGCTAGGCAACTGGTGGCTGACAAGAGCTGTCTCCCTAACGACAATGAAAAACAATGAATATAGAATAGAATAGATTTATTCCACATGTCTTGCCGTTGCATTGATATTTCCCACTTACAGTATTCATTACAAACAATGAATGTATTGTTGAGAAATATTGTATTACATTTTATTTTTCTTTACCAGCTAACATTTAATTCCCTACCCTCTTTAAAGCTGTCATAGTACTATCTTATCTATCTCTTAATCAAAATCGACTTATTAATAGTCTAGAATATTTAATATAGCCCAATATTACCTATTTTTGGTTATTAACGATGTTTACCATGTAATAATTAAAAATAAGTCATATTGGGCTATATTGAATATCCTAGACTATTAAAAAGTTGATTTTGATAATGAAATTGATATATATATATATATATATGATTATATTGGGTTGGTAAGAAAGTCCTGCGACACTTTCCTTTCGATTAAAATGTTTTCTTCTAACGAAGTTCTACAACATTCGAGAGTAGTATATTCAAGACTAGTCCTTCCTTCCGTACCTTCCATGCCGTAGGGTATATAAGCGAGTCAGTTGTTCCGCGCAGACAGTACGAGCGAAGATGGATCATAGTGCACTTCGATCGATTGCATATTACGAATTTTTACAAGGGCGTTATGCAAGAACCGCAGCCGCTAATATGTGTAGTGTGTTCAAGGCCAACGTAGTTCATCATTCAACGATATCCCGTTGGTACCAGCGTTTCCGTTCTGGCGATACATCTTTTGAAGACAAACCTAGGTCCGGCAGGAAATCAACTGTTGACGATGAAGAACTACGAGCACTTACAAAGGCAAATCCTAATACGTCGTCACGGGAATTAGCTTACAAACTCGGCTGTAGCCATCCCACGATTCTCCAACATTTACAAAATCTCGGATACAGAAAAGTTGTTTCTTCTTGGATACCACACGATCTCAGCGAATCAAACAAAGCGACACGCATGTCCATCTGTCTTTCACTCCTGCAACGTCCACACAGAAAGGATTTTCTTCAAGAAATAGTCACTGGAGATGAAAGCTGGGTGCTTTATGTTAACTACACACGTAAGCGACAATGGCTACCGAAAGGAGAAAAACCAGATCCGACCACTAAGCTGCCCCGTGAAGTGAAGAGAGTTTTACTCTGTTGTTGGTGGGATTCTGAGGGCATGCTATATTACGAACTGCTCCCATCCAACACCACGATAAATGCAAATACTTACTCTGCACAACTGCAAAAGCTGGCTGAAATTATCAAACAAAAAAGGCGTAAACGTCTCTAAGTTCGGCTTCTCCACGACAATGCTCGACCCCACGTAGCTAAGATGATACAACAATCTATTTCGCAGCGGGGATGGGAAGTTCTACCGCATCCACCGTATTCACCAGACCTAGCACCTAACGACTACCATCTGTTTCGAGCTTTAAAAAATTATTTACAGGATAAAAAATTTGATGATGTCGCGGATCTCAAAAATACACTGGTCGACTTTTTCAATTCACGACCCAAAGAATTCTGGAGTGCAGGCGTGCAAAGTCTACCAGAGCATTGGGCACGAGTTGTAGATACAGAGGGAACATACATTACTGAATAATTGTTTACTGTTAAAATAAAATGTTTTTATATTTTACTCATGTTGTGTGTCGCAAGACTTTCTTACCAACCCAATATATATCGCCAATAAATAGATATCCATTCGATGAGACTTTTTGATGCCGTGTGGATGTCGTTTTGTCAACTTTTAGATGCCTATGGCATCTTGGCATTATCATGCCTTTAAGAGGATATCTTTCGGATATGTCGATTTGATAACTTGACGCTAACGTACCGGCGACGGATAAAAGTTAACCTCTGATTGTCATTTTGTCAACTATTAAAAGTTGCCGTTTACTTAACCTATTGGATACAAATAAGTTATCCGCGAGGCGGTCATTAGTGATACTATTTGTAATTCAAACTGGCATCTTTTGGACAACCAAAAAGTTATCCATATCCGTTTTGGGATATCTTTCGGATGCCATATAGATAACATTTTGCTACCTGGGTGGTTATCACTATTCCGCTCGGTCCCTCGCTATCGCAGCGACCCTGGTGATGAAATTTTGTACCCGAACTTTGCACATTCTCGCGGACGCTCTACCGCTTCACCTATGGCGTCCAGACGCCCGTACTCTAACCTTCACACTCGAAAGCTTCGAATCGTCCCTCATGTTCAATAAAAAATCATATTAAAGAGATAAGAAAACATAATTGAGCGTGGTGTGTATACCCATCGCGCTTGACGATGATGCACAGATCGCCAACGACTCGGCAATGCCGGTCCAATCCTACCAATTGACCCCTTTTGTCGTCATGGAGAGCGACTCTTCTAGTACGCGGGGAAGAAAGAAATCGAACGATTCCGCGTTCCCAACGCGTGTGTCTATCAACGGAATGAGTGTTACGTGTTGCATGATCATCAATCATAGTCTCGCGTTCCGTTCCTTTGTCTCTCAACGCGTTGCCTCACGTCCCTCTCTACTGTACCGTTTTTTCTATGACGCGTAATCTCGAATGCGTATCGTGAGAATACGTCAAACGCGTGTATAACTCGACGTGATATATCATCGTTTTATCTTCGCCAGCGCGTATGCGTGCTTTTATATACCCGTATAAAATGATAAGTGCAATAGTTACTCGTGCGGGAAGACTCGAACGAAAACGATTAATTTTCGATCTCTAGTTTCAATATGGCGCTGAACGTGAATTTCTCGATTAAGTTAGGTTACGAATTACAACCGAAATCGCAAAGCAAAATCTCCACGTCCAGAATAACCGCGAAGACTTCGATATTCCTGACACAACTCGAATGTATGATAGCCTAATGAGCTACGAAAAAAATACAAATTCGAACATGTAGAAGATGCTTTTGTAGTTTTCGATAACAACCAAAGCATAGCGCGATCTAAAATACATGCAGCGCCATCTATTGGTGAATTATTCGTACCGTACTGTAAGACTCCGCAATAATCGTTTTATTTTTGGCTAAAAAATACTTTGGGGTCATAAAAACAATATGCAATTGGTCCCGTAGCGACATTTTTTGTTTAGGTTCAATTATCGGTTTTGCCGCAGCGCCTCGGACTTCTTTCAGACCGATCGTGCTACTTTAAACGCGTTTTTTCTCAAAACCACTTTTTTCAAACTGGAAGGACGGATTACTCGAACACCTTTGCATGGATCGATTTGAAATTTTGATAGTAGCTTCACAATTACATTCTCTATGGGAGTACGTAGCCGTTTTTTCAAATTAAATCTAAACTTTTTTAAAAATGAACAAATCACTGCTTATTTTTTGGGCAAAAAATCGATTCACTTCTTTCAAAGTGCCCCATTCTTTCAAAATTTGATATAAAAAATCCCAACGCAGACCCATACCTAATAATATGTAGATTATATTCTTTTTTGGTTTTTGTTCCAGGTTTGATACTTTACGAGACAACCGCCCTCCCGTGAAGCTATTTGTAAAAAAGGCGTTTTTCAAGATGGGCTCTGTCGCCGCCATTTTGTATGAAAATTATGATAATTTTTTTTTATACTTTAATATGTGTTAAATAAACCCTTTCAAAAGAAATCCTATTCCTTGTTTCATACGCCCAAAATAAATTGTCATAGTTGGGCCTTATTTTCTGCCGCTAGAGTGGTGTTATCCCTTAAGGGCTTACACCTGGGAGACATTTTATAAAAATATCCAGTTTTGTTTATCAACGGATTTTCAAAATATAACTTTTCAAAAATATTCTCGAAAAATTTCAAATCGATTCGTTCGAAATTGAGGGACTTTTTAAACGCGTTTTTCTCAGAATTACTTTTTCAAAATCGGACACCACGATATCTTAAAAATCACTGCAACTTTTTAAAATGGAATGGTACATTTTTTTCAACCATCTTGTGAAGAACCTCAAGCCGCATAAAAAACATTAGGGGTCAAAGTCGTTTAAGGTCAATGAAGGTCAGTATCGATGATAGAAATCTAAATGTCTCGGATCACTATCAAATATATGGTAGTGATCCGAGATATTTATATTTGTATTTCATTTGAATATGTGACCTTGAATGACCTTGAACGACTTTGACCCTCGAATGTTTTTTATGCGGTTTGAGGTGTTCTACAAAATGGTTGAAAAAAATGTACCATTCCATTTAAAAAAAGTGGAGGTGGGCAGTATTACGATATCTGTGGCCCCAAGTTTTGGTCATGCAGTCTTCATATTTGGCCCAAAATAAGACTTTTTTCAAGAATACAAAAAATCGAAATTCGGCTTTTAAGGGGGTGAAACAGGGGGTTGAAAGTCGAAGCATTATTATGTTTGTGGTTCCCAATTTTGACCATGCAGCGGCCGTATTCGATAGAAAATGCGACTTTTGTGTGTGTGGAATCGTTGGGTGGGTCTGGAGCACCTTCGATGTGTGTGTGGAATCGTTGGGTGGGTCTGGAGCACCTTCGATGTGTGTGTGGAATCGTTGGGTGGGTCTGGAGCACCTTCGATGTGTGTGTGTGTGTGTGTGGAATCGTTGGGTGGGCACGATTACGATGCCCACCCAACCAAAATAATACAACCTACTTTTGTTGTATTATTGACAAAGAACAATGATGCAATCACCCTTCTGGGAAGCTGAATTTCAGAGGATTTGATGAAAAAATATAATGTTTAACAACGTTCC
Source organism: Ophion obscuratus (assembly GCA_964007375.1). Taxonomy (NCBI): domain Eukaryota; kingdom Metazoa; phylum Arthropoda; class Insecta; order Hymenoptera; family Ichneumonidae; genus Ophion; species Ophion obscuratus. The sequence goes on from OZ023317.1 coordinate 54,497,325, forward strand.
AAGCTCCCGTTTATCCCGTTACAAATCGTGTTTCAATGAACTACCTAACTCTTTGAAAATTACTTGTTTTCTAGAATGTTTACGCCGAATTCTAAAGAAATCTACCCAAAAAATACTGCGCCTCATTAAAAATTTAAAACCTCTGTTTCACCCCCTTAAAAGCCGAATTTCGATTTTTTGTATTCTTGAAAAAAGTCTTATTTTGGGCCAAATATAAAGACTGCATGGCCAAAACTTGGGGCCACAGATATCGTAATATCCCCTGGAGGTGACGTTCACTGTACGTCAGCGCCTCCGCCGAAATGAAAAAAAAAAAAAAATTGGTCGCATTTGATGGCTCCCTTCACACCGTACACCTTTTGTCTGTAACATTTTTTCGTAACGTCGATAATTACCGAGTTATTTTAGGTGGCAGAGATGAGAGGGACACCCTGTATATGATAACAATTCTCAACTATACCAATTTACACCAATTTGGAAAATTACCAACATTGCCCATTACTTTCGCGTAAACTTCTTTGCGAGGTATTGCACAAGGCGAAGTCGAGAATACGGAAATAGCGTACGACAGTACCGAAATCTTCAAACTGCCATAACTTCCTTGTTTTTTAAGCTAGAGACATTTTTTTTCGATTAATTTGTCTCAAAATCAGCCATCTTTTGGTGATATTGCAACAATGCGTTTCATTCCGAATAAAAAAATGGCAGAATCTCGTAAAATAAATTATTTATATCATTATCGAATGCGTTGCTCCCAACCATGAAACTTTCGTGCCAAACATTTTTTTGTACGTCTTTCTGAATTATTCTAGCGCTTTTTTTAATGGGCTGCCTTATTTATTAATGTGTCCAGTGCATTCAAATAAAATCTTAATAAATAAATAAATAAATAGTGAATAATCTAAATGAAATCTTAATTGGAAAAAGAAAAAAAAACAAATTTTAATTTTAATCGAAACTTCGAGTCCATGTTTTTTAGTTTCCAGACGCTACAACACGTACCGTGTATATATATATATATATATACAGGGTGCCCCAAAACTCAACGATAATCTGAGACCGGATGAAAGGCCAAGTTATACCAGTTCTGGGAAAAATAAAAAAAAATCCATATCACTCAGTTCAGCGATAATAGACATTTTTTTAAAAAAGTTGAAATTCGACACCCTTGGTCGCATTTTCAAGTCCTGTGATTACCAATGTCACAATTTCGCTGTGATTTTTTTAATTTCGTGATCTTCATTAACGATGCTATTAATCGCAACTACAAATTAATGCAAAAAACATTGTTAATTTAATAAAATAAGTTAAGTTTTAGTGAGTTATGGTTCACAAAAATATTTTTAGTTAACTTTGACACTTCATTTTGAAAAAAAATGTATTACATTACCCTTGGCAAGTTATTTCAAAAGATGGCGCATTTAATCAAGATTTCAAAGTGGTGCAACACTTGCCACTTTTCTTGCCATTAAAAATTTTATTTCTTATTTTTTTCAAATTGAGCTCATTTTGAACAACTCAACATTAGGAATTTTTGTTACTAAAATTTGTTATTTTTTGTTTTTGGTCTGAAATAAAATTATTATCTTTAGTAAAGAGGTAATTGAGTCAGTGAATAACCAATTTTTATTGTAAAAAACATATGTTTTTTACAATAAAAATTGGTTATTCACTGACTCAATTACCTCTTTACTAAAAATAATAATTTTATTTCAGACCAGAAACAAAAAATAAGAAATTTCAGTAACAAAAATTCCTAATGTTGAGTTGTTCAAAATGAGCTCAATTTGAAAAAAATAAGAAATAAAATTTTTAATGGCAACAAAAGTGGCAAGTGTTGCACCATTTTAAAATCTTGATTAAATGCGCCATCTTTTGAAATAACTTGCCAAGGGTAGTGTAGTACATTTTTTTTTCAAAATGAAGTGTCAAAGTTAACTAACAATATTCTTGTGAACCATGACTCACTAAAACTTTACTTATTTTATTAAATTAACAATGTTTTTTGCATTAATTTGTAGTTGCGATTAATAGCATCGTTAATGAAGATCACGAAATTAAAAAAATCACAGCGAAATTGTGACATTGGTAATCACAGGACTTGAAAATGCGACCAAGGGTGTCGAATTTCAACTTTTTTTAAAAAAATTCTATTATCGCTGAACTGAGTGATATGGATTTTTTTTTTATTTTTCCCAGAACTGGTATAACTTGGCCTTTCATCCGGTCTCAGATTATCGTTGAGTTTTGGGACACCCTGTATATATATATATGTGTGAAAAAAAAACAAAAAATATATATATATGTACACATGGATCATAAATCTCATTGACAAGAATCTTCAAGTCATAAATATCTCAGGTACACGCAAACACATCTCAGTAAATATCCGAGTTCGAATGAAGAGCTCAAAATACTGCACTGTCACTCCGCCTCTTTTGGCGAAGAGGTAAAACGGTAACTAGTGTATAAAAAAAAGCAATGAGTACGGGAAGGTTACTACGTACATGTATTTTCAACTGTACATCCTAAACGCCGTTCTACCGGGGCTCGTGCCGCCTCCCTCCCTTCCACTCACCCTGCTCGGTCTACACAATGTAACTTACAGTTCCGCCGAGCGATTGATAAAATATTCGCTCGAATGGGGAATCACTGCGCTCCTGTGTGACGAAACATAAATACCTGAGGCTTGTTACGCGGCGACGGCATGTGAGCATGTGTGTGTGTGTGTGTGTGTGTGCGTGTGTACACAGGGTGTCTTGTTATGAATGGATGATCCTGCAACTGTCGATAGATCAGATCATGTCCTACTATATGCTGGAATTTCAGTTTCGTAAAATTCCCACGGTTGTCGAGATAAAAATCATGTGCTTTTGGTTTTTCGCATGCCATTTCTACAAATGATAACTTTTTTCGACCCCGTTTTTTTAAACAAATACTCTTTGTTATTTGTTTTATCTAGAAAAGTCTTCTTTTTAACCTTAAATGTTAAGGAAACTTTACGACAAAAGATCTTGTGCAAAATCTTTATACAAACCAATTCGAAAATCTGACTTTGATAGCCTGCGGTTTAAAAAAATGTACTACACTGAGAAAAAAAATCATTGATCCAATATCATTGGTGTTATTAAATGAAATTTCGTGGATTCAATTGAAAAATTGTTGGTGTAAATCATCGGATTTATTAGTCCAAACAAAACGCTATTCACTTTAATAACATGATAAAGTAAAACGTATTTTTTCATTCAAAAGATATATTGTTAGCCGAGAACAATATATTATTAAAACCATCTAAAAAATTATCGCGAACAAGTTATATAGTTTTGAATGCATTTTCTGCAACGAACAAAAAAAGCGTTTCAATTCATAACATGAATATTGTTGATTCGAGTACACAAGAAAAATTGAATTTCGCTCGTTTGATTCAGACTAAATTTCTATTGAGTAAATATTTTATTTTTTTCACCATATTCGATATTGATTTTCAAGTACATTATTCGTTAAAATATTAATATTTTATTTTGAGTGAAAAAAATGTCTGAATTGGTTAAAAAATTATGCGAAAATAAAATTTGTTTCTTGCGCATTTGATTGAAAGAATTCAACCAAATCATGGCCGAAGCGCTACCGAATTTATAGGTGTGAGGAAACCCGTAGTTCTCGGAGTAACCGCCAGAAGCCGCACACGCGGTCGTTTCTCGTAAGCGTAGCGCGAACCGAAAATCTACTTAAACGCTCGAGAAACTCTAAAGTGTATCGCTTCTCGGCATGTGGCTAAGATCAAAGTGTAGTATCTTTTCTTGTCAGTTGAATATCTGATATTCTCTCCATGGATATTCCATTGGATATCTGATATTTTCTCCATTATTATCGTGGATAATCATTCTAATGCTGATTTTTTATTTAAGATTTCAAACAAATTGAAAAACTTAGGTCTCATGGCATATTCGTTTCGATGTAGTAAAGACATCATTCGTTCTATTGATTATATTTTAGTATGAAATAAAAAATATTGTAGCAACCTCTTAATTATTTCATCCATACATCTGAGGATTGTATATAGAATGATTTCAATAGAATATAATTTTATTTGAAGGATAATGTAGATATTCAGAGTATAGAAGAGATGTTCAAATAAAACAATATGTTATTTGAATCAATCACATTTTCCAATATTTTACAGTATTGTAACAATCCCATATATCGGTGGCACTCCGCGATCAGACATTCATTTGAATCGACCAATATATTTTTTTGATTCAATTGGTTTTTTTTTTCTCAGTGTACGCATGTCGTGCCAATTACTTTAAAAAGTTGCTTATTTATTGTCGATTCATATCATTTGTAGAAATGACGTTCGAAAAATCAAAAGCAGGTGATTTTTTTCAAAAAATAACAAAGCCCAAAATCTCGAAAACCGTGGAATTTTTACTAAACTGAAATTCCAGCATATAGGAGGACATGATCTAACCTATCGACAGTTGCAGGATTATCCATTCGTAACAGGGCACCCGGTATATGTATATATGTATGTATGTATGCCTATGTGTGTGTGTGTACACTCGCGAAGGCTAAACAATTACAGTTATCTAACGACAGTTACGAGCAATTGTGCCACTTTTCAGAGGTGTAAAAAAAGAGAATTCTGTGGTCAAGAATACGGTATAATAGTTTTCTCGTACATATATATATATATATATATATATATATATATATATATATATATATATGTACTACTGTGTCCAAAAAATAAGGTGACATTGTATTTATTTCGAAAATTCTTTATTTATTTTTCCAAATCAATTTCATCCCCTTCAAAGTAATCCCCTCCCGATGCAATGCACTTGTGCCAACGGATTTTCCAACCTTCGAAACACTGATTGTAGTCACTTTCCGGGATGGCCTTCAGTTCCGTCTTCGCTGCGGCTTTAATCTCCTCTATCGTATCAAAACGGTGTCCCCGGAGCGATCTTTTGAGCTTGCTGAACAGCCAGAAGTCGCACGGCGCCAGATCAGGTGAATACGGTGGTTGCGGAACGATATGGGTTGAGTTTTTGGCGCCGTGCGACTTCTGGCTGTTCAGCAAGCTCAAAAGATCGCTCCGGGGACACCGTTTTGATACGATAGAGGAGATTCAAGCCGCAGCGAAGACGGAACTGAAGGCCATCCCGGAAAGTGACTACAATCAGTGTTTCGAAGATTGGAAAATCCGTTGACATAAGTGCATTGCATCGGGAGGGGATTACTTTGAAGGGGATGAAATTGATTTGGAAAAATAAATAAAGAATTTTCGAAATAAATACAATGTCACCTTATTTTTTGGACACAGTAGTATACATATATTGAAGGCCATTGAAGTTTGCATCGTTGGAATGCAATAAAAATGATTTTCTTCAAATCGCTCTAATATTCTCTTGTCCTGTTTTTAGGTACGAAAATTCATCACCCATTTCTTCAACATCCCAGGCAGCATAAATGTCCAATTGACGTCGATAAGTTACCGTTGTCAGGTTATCTTTACGACATGACCGTAAGATAACTATTCGACATCTTTCAAATGACGTCCCGTATAATGTTGCCGTAACGTTACCTTTTTTATGATATCTTTCGGCGATGAAAACGGATGTCTAAAAGGTATCCCAAATTATTATCCAATTGATGAGTTTTTTAAGTTATCAAAAAGATATCTATTTCCTGTTATCTATTGTATCTAGTTAAACGTTATCCAAAGGATGTCATAAAGACGAATGACATAAGACGTCTTTTTCATGACATCTTTCAGATATCGGTAATATGCTGTCTTTTAAGATATTTGGTATTGGCGGGAAATAGTAAAAAGTCATCCAAATGTTGTCCTAAAGATCCCATCCAACGGATCACTTTTATCATAGTGCGAATGTAGCGTGTCATATTTTATTTCACCGGCAAAAAAAATTGTGTATAACAACAAGTAGTTGAAGAAATAAAGGTGTTGAAAGACATATACGTAAGTGCCCTTTATCATACTATTCTTTTCGCCTCTGTGAGTACATATATGTGTTTAATGTACTATCTTTTTATTCTAAAAGCGTATGTCTGCTTTTGAGGTTATCCACGGGATCGCTTGGAGCATGGCAACCACCAAAAGACGTGACTGCAACGGGAGAGACGTCTAATAACGACTGTACCGTTTTTATAATATTAAATTACATTTCACTTATAATGAATTAATCGATGTTTTATTTATAATGACCTAGCCCACTTCGAAACCGACAGAACAATATCGTATCAATTTCTTCATGATAAAAATTAACTTATTAATAGTCTAGATTATTGAGCCATATTAAATATTCCAGACTATTAATAGGTTATTTCTTATAAAGAAATGGACAGGATATTGTCATACATATATTGGGTTGGTACAAAAATCTTGCAACACTTTTTTTTCAATTAAAATATTTTTCCTAATAATGAAGTTCGAGAACATTCAAGAATAGGAAATACAAGAATGGTCTAGAACCTTCCATGCCGCAGGATATATAAGCGAGTCAGATGTTCCGCGGAGTCAGTATGAGCAAAGATGGATCAACGTGCACTTCGAGCAATCGCATATTACGAATTCTTGCAAGGGCATTCTGTAAGAGCTGCAGCCCGTAATATGTGCATTACGTTCAAGGCTAATGTAGTTAATTATTCAACGGTCTCCCGATGGTATCAGCGTTTTCATTCTGGCGATACATCTTTTGAAGACAAACCTAGGTCCGGCAGGGAATCGATTGTGAACGATGAAGAACTGCGAGCACTTATAAAGGCAAAGCCTAATATGTCGTCACGAGAATTAGCCAACAAACTCAACTGCAGTCATCCTACTATCCTTCGACATTTACAAGAGATGGGATATAGGAAAGTTGATTCGTCTTGGATACCGCACAATCTCAGCGAATCAAACAAAGCAACACGCATGTCCATCTGTCTTTCACTCCTGCATCATCCGCAAAGAAAGGATTTTCTTCAAGAAATAGTCACTGGGGATGAAAGCTGGGTGTTGTATGTTAATCACACGCGCAAGCGTCAGTGGCTATGGAAAGGGGAAAAACCAGAACCGACCCCTAAACAGCCCCGTGAAATGAAGAAAGTTTTACTCTGTTGTTGGTGGTATTCTGAGGGCATGCTCTATTACGAATTTCTGCCAACCAACACCACAATACAGGCAGAGATTTATTCTGCACAACTGCAAAAGGTGGCTAATGCTCGACCCCACGTCGCTAAGATGAGACAAGAAACTATTTCGCAGCTAGGATGGAAAGTTCTACCACACCCACCGTATTCACCAGACTTAGCACCTACCGACTATCACCTGATTCGAGCTTTGATGAACTATTTACGGGATAAAAAATTTGATGATCTGTCAGATCTCAAAAATACATTGGACGACTTTCTTAATTCACGATCAAAAGAATTCTGGTCTGCGGGCGTGCAAAGTCTACCAGAGCGTTGGGCAAGAGTTGTAGATGCGGAGGGAGCCTACATTACTGAATAATCTTTTATTGTTAAAATAAAATATTTTTCTTTTTTACTCGTGTTGTGTGTTGCAAGATTTTTGTACCAACCCAATATATATATACACACACACACCCTTGGGCAAACGTTTGGGGCACCCTGCAATTTTTCTTTACGGACAAAAAATTGAATATCTTGGCCAAATAAAACGGAAACCAATTTACCAAACGGGGTTTTGAAAAGAATAAAGTCAGCTTCAATTTGCTTTTCTAATTTTATTTTTTCGATTTTTTCTGTGCCCGGTACGTCATTTTGAAAATGGCGGTTTTTCACGATTTTCGCACCTTGCAAAGTCGTTCGCTAGACTTCGGAAAAATAGAAATCTCGCTATTTAGTGAAATGATCTTCGAAAAGGGAAGTGTTAGCTTTAGTTTCATTAAAAACATTTTAAAAATTGCAATTTATCGTGCAGCGTATCGTGAAAACTATTAGGATGAGAATATTTGTCCTAAGGACTAAAAAGTTTTTTTTTGTTATTTTGGAGTTGTTAATTTTTCGTCAGATTATTTTGGCAACATTTTCTCTCATCGCTAATTTTGGTTGATCGTCGACGACTAATCTAATTAAATTATTGCCATTACATTGAAACGAAGATGTTTTAATGAAAATATCTTTGTTTCAAAGTATCGTTCCAAGAAAAGGGACATGATTGAATTTGTACGTCGTACGAATCAAATGACGTTTTGAGTTTATACAAAGCCCAAACGAATAAGTACTAACTGTCATTCAAATCAAAGATGATCAGGAAAAATAAAGTAATTACACTCCGGCAGATTCGAAAATTAGTGACAAGGGCTCTTCAAAATCAAAAGAAGATGTCGTCTGATCAGAACGACGTGCATATTCAATTACGCCTTGACCAAAAGCATTAAGCACCCTGTTTTTTCCTTCTTTTTCTAGTTTAGGGTATACCATTGAACCTTTTTTGTTTTTTAAATTTGTTCGTCAATTAAAACAATATTATTAACAGTTAGTTCATCCACCCACAGCCTTCATCATCTTCGTTTCAATGTAATGGCAATAAATTAATTAGATTAATCGTCGATGATCAACCAAAACTAGCGGAGAAAAAAATGTTGCCAAAAAAGCTGAAAAAATTTAACAACTCCAAAATAACAAAACTAAACATTTTAGTCCTTAAGACATATATTCTCAACCTCATAGTTTTCACGATACGCTGCACGATGTCGGCTTTACGGAAACCTGCCGTTTTTTTAAGAAAAACTAAATTTCTCTGCGAAAAAAATGCAAAGTTAAAAAAAAGAAACTAAAGCTAACCCTTTTCTTTTCGAAGATCATTTCACTAAATAGCGAGATTTCTATTTTTCCGAAGCCTAGCGAACGACTTTGCAAGGTGCGAAAATCGTGAAAAACCGCCATTTTCAAAATTACGTACCGGGCACAAAAAAATCGAAAAAATAAAATTAAAAAAGCAAATTGAAGCTGACTATATTTTCTTCAAAACCCCGTTTGGTAGATTGGTTTCCGATTTTTTGTTGGCCGAGATATTTAATTTTTTGTTTGGAAAGAAATATCGCAGGGTGCCCCAAACTTTTGGCCTAGGGTGTATATATATGTGTGTATATATATATATATATATATATATATATATATATATATATATATATATCTATATATAATTATTGTTAGATTGTAAGAGAGCGATGTAAAACGGTGTAATAGCTTTATAAAAAGCCAAAAAGCCGCTGCAAATAAACCTTACTACTACTATCTATCTATATATATATATTAGGTGTAAAAAAGTTGAATTAAGGTAAAAAAAAGAAGAATCCTCGAAGGAGAGCTCAAAAAAAATTATTTCGAACGGCGCATTGCATTTGAATACCTTCCATAAGAATAACATAGGAAAATATTGGCACTTCTGAACGTCGTAGTAAAACTCTTCAGAAAAAAATCTCACAAAAATGTTATTAAGATATTCTGATAGAGAATTGAATTCCCTACAAAAAAAGTTCCTCCGAACAATTAGCTTAGAACAACCGTTCAAGTGGTATCGCTGTCTGAAATTAAACTTTTTTTTTAAGCGACATGCGCACCATAGCACACGCTGCCACCTGGCGGTAACATGCGGTAGCTCGTAGTGCAAAATAACAAGCTTCACATGAGCGCCACGAACGGGAAACCGCGATATTTTTCCCCCATTTTGGCCCCAAATCAAGATCTGTCACTGCTACAAAATTACATTCGTTATTGCGAAGTGAATCCTGTAGTAGGGGAGGCTGCCTCGAAAAAATTGGCTAGTCACTTGTGGTACTTTAACGAGAAAATTGTTGCTTCGTCGTTTTTTGACAATGCTGTGCCGATAAGTGTGAAGGCAAAAATGCTACAAGCTCTGCAATGTCGAGAAAAATCCAAAAATCCTTCCGAGCGAGTAATTGTTAAAAAAAAATGATTGGGAAATGGTGCTGAAAAAAAACAGAAGCGATTTCGTTACTCAAGAATCCTTATTTGTTTTCCAGCAATTCAATTTAATTCATGATTTTTACAGCCTTTCGAATAATTTTTTTTCTATCAATTCAATTTCAGACAGCGATTCCACTTGAACGGTTGTTCTGAGCTAATTTTTCGTAAAAACTTTTTTGTTGGAAATTCGATTCTCCATGAGAATATGTTAATGACATCTTTGTGTGATTTTTTCCTGACGAGTTGCACTACCACATTCAGAAATCCCAATATTTTCCTGGGTTATTCTTATGGAAAATATTCAAATGCAGTGCGCCATTCGAAATAAATTTTTTTGAGCTCTCCTTCGAGGTTTCTTCATTTTTTACCTTAATTCACCTTTTTTTTGGTGGATGCAACCGAAAAAAAGTATCGATTTTTTTCCGCACACCCTAATATATATCCATATATAGACTCACCGTTATTCAGGAATAACACACGCGAACTCGACTTCAAACTTACAAGTTATCGTCGTAAACGATTCGCACGTTATAAGTAAGCCTCGTATCGTATCGGTGCGACAAGAAAAGAAACACACGTGGGGTTGCACGAAGCGATACGCGAGAATGACAAAACGTTAATGCCGCGACCGACGTGTGGCGCGAACAACGCGTCGAACCGCCGAGGAGAAAAAAGAACCCCACGATCTCCACTCTAATTGTGACGGAAGAGTTGTGCAACACGAGAGTCAACAACTCTGCGGGACGTTGCCTTATCTGCAAACGCATACACAAGCATGGCAGCGACAATTGAGATTCGATGAGGTACGACGATTGCGACATTGCACGAAATTATTTATCTCATGCACGAAACAAAGATTCGTTGCACATTCTATGGCAACATTTTTGTTGGCAAGGCATTTTTAGTGTACGTTTTGACCGACCGGTTGGGGAATTTGACTCGCTGAGATTCGGCAGCTTTAACGTAATTTGGCGTAAAATTAAACTGGCTGTTGCTTGCTGGTTTTCGAAAATTAATTGTTCGATGCATTGTGAAAAATCTTACTTAAGGGGAAAAATACACCGGCGCAATATATTTAAAAAAAAATTGTTTATTTAAGTCACTATCAATAGACGAAAATGGTAGTTAAAAAAATGACCTAAACAAATTATAGGTCTGCGCTGTTAAGGGGGGATTGTCTTTTTTTTCGCAAAATTTACCGCTTTTTGGGAATTTTTTTGTGAAGAAAGTATACAACGGAAAACTTGTGAAACTTGGCATATAGTTTTATTGATCTGTTTACTACCTACAAAAAAATTTTTAAACAATTTCATCAAAAAATCCGCCTCCCACCCCCCTCGACGCGCGATGGTCCTTTTTTGATGGTGTGCACGATTTCTCAAAAACTATTCAACCGATTGCCTTCAAATTTGGAGAGAATGCTCAGCTGACATCCTTTTATCGTTTGATGAAGCAAAAAAGCAATAAGTTTAATAGTTTTTTATTTATAACAAAAAATCGATCAATTTTTTTCGAAAAATCGATACTTCAAGTTCAAAACGTCACCAAATCGTCAATTTTTTTTCCCTTCATCGAACGATAGCTATATGTGTCTAAAGTAAAATGCTTTTTGGGTTTTTGTTGCAGGATGAACGTGAAGGCTGTAATCGTGCACACCATCAAAAAAGGACCATCGCGCGTCGAGGGGGGTGGGAGGCGGATTTTTTTATGAAGTTGTTTAAAAAATTTTTTGTATGTAGTAAACAGATCAATAAAACTATATGCCAAGTTTCACAAGTTTTCCGTTGTATACTTTCTTCACAAAAAAATTCCCAAAAAGCGGTAGATTTTGCGAAAAAAAAGACAATCCCCCCTTAATGGCCATAGCGTATATCATACAATTTTTTATATACGCAAAATACCAAGATGGCGGACATTTTTCGAAAAAAAATTTTAAAAACGGTTTTTCACTGTTTTTGGTGAAAAAATAGTATAAAAATTTTTTTGAAATCCTTGATATGCGTTATAGCTATAGTTGTAAAGAATATGTGGTTAAATTTCATAAGGATCGGTTCAGTAGTTTCGAAAATTTTGTCAAGCCGTCGGAAAATGTTGTTTCGAGAAAAACGTGTTTAAAGTTTCTTCGGGCTGCATAAATACATCAAAAAATTTTGTTGCATGTATTTGGAAAGTGTATTTATTATGTGGAACAACTTTTATATCAATATTTATAATATAAATCTATAAAAAAAATCATGAAAATAGCCTTTATTAATGTCTCAAGTGAGAAGACCCCTTAATTTTTTTTAATGACGGAGATGACGTGCGGTCTTGTAATCAGCATTTTCAAAACTGGCGTGGCATATTGCTAAAAAACCAATCGACCGATTCTGATGAAATTTCGTATTAATCTTTCTGACCTTATTGTCCCTTGAACCTTAATGATTTTGTCGCTTGAACCCCATGATATTGTTCCTTAATGATCCTTAATGATCCCCCTTAATCATCCCCCTTAATCATCCTTAATGATCCTTAATGAATGAACCTTAATGATCTTGTCCCTTGAGCCTTAATGATATTGTCCCTTGAACCCCATGAACCTTAATGATCTTGAAAATAAAAATAAAGTATTTTTGATAACCAAAACGGAGCCATTTTTTCTCGAAAATTTCCATCTTTTTGTTTCAAAGCGTGCGATTTCATCGATTTTTAATATTTCTCCCTTTTTCTTGGTTTATATTCTGCGTATAAGTGTTAATGAAAGAAAAGTCTCCGTTGGTTTTTCTTCCCGATTAATCCCGCTGACGTTATATGTCACGCCGTCTGACAACATCGGCCGCAATCCGCTTAGAAGACCGTGCCACACCACCGCCATTTTTAAAGATTAATATATAAAATACCATGCAACAGCCAAAATTACTTATAAAACCCTAAGTCTCAAAAATGGCGAAAATATCTTTGCTTTAAAAAAAAATCATGAAAATCAGCCTTTTTTTCCTCGCCTAAACGTCCCCTTAATGTTCGCCAGTTCGCCTACCTATAAATGCCCAAAACTCCCGCGATTTTGACCTGATCGTCATGAAATTTACAGAGAACATTTTAAAAACGTCAAGCTCTGAAAAATCGGGAAAAGCCAAAAATTGATGTGTTCAAAAATATCAACAAACAATTTAAATTGTTTTGTTTGAAAATCAACCGTTTTGCATACAGCGTGTCATTTTCATAATTCTCAAAATTCGAAAAAAGTATTCAGTCCCCCGAAACTAAAACTAAAGGTATTTTCCCCCTTAAGACACTGAGAAGAATTCGCACTACTACATCGCGAAGGATTCTCACCCGCCAAAATCTTTCTCCTTCCCTCCCTCCCTGAAGATAATGATTTGTAAAGGGATTTTTCAAAAATAACTCACAGACCCTGCTTATTTGTAAAGATTCCATCTCCGTTTGTTTATTAATTCGTTCATTTGTTGCCGTTTGTTTGCATGATACAAACGTAACGTTTGTTTGTATGCTTGTTTATTGCAATGGTAATTAACTACGTAGCGTAATGCTCGATAGCCTAAATCATATTCCACAGTCTGGGCTGTGTTTGTTTCGAGGATTCGTCGAAATCGAGACAGTAGGTCGCGAGTTATCAACGCGCCAACGTGCAGCCTTTTTTCCCTTTAAAAAACAATTTTTCTACGTGCTTCTTAAGGGGTTAGGCCACAGTAACGGGTATAAAATCATGTGCGAATTTAACAACTTTTTTTTCGTATGAAAAAGTGATTCACTCATAAAATTAATCACACATCTATCAGGTTGATAAAAAAGTTTTGTCGCAATAATTTCAATATAATTTATTTATTTATATATCTTATACAAAACATTTCTAATCAACAATATATTCGCCATCGGTTTCTATGACACTCGACCATCTAGTTGGCAACTCATTTATTCCCTTTGCCTAAAACTGCGGCGGCTGGAACTCAAAGAAATTTGAAATATCCCTTCTGAGATCGTCGACGTTTTTCAAAGTTTTGTTTCTCAAATATGCCTTCAAATGTCTGAACAAATGTTAGTCAGATGGCACGATGTCGGGAGAGTATGGTGGATGAGGAACGGTATTCCAGTGAAGCTCAGTGATTGTTTTGTGGGTTTCCTTTGCGACATGGGGTCTCGCGTTGTCGTGGAGAAGGTGCACAGTCGCGCGTCTTGGCCGTTTTTTTCTTATAGCTTTTGCCAGTTCCTGGAGATTCTCGATGTATCGTGTAGAGGAGATCGTCTTACCTACAGGGAGAAAATTGTGAAACAGCATTCCCTTTACGTCCCAGAAACAGCACAACAGAACCTTTTGTGAGTGACGATCAGATTTCGGTTGGTGTGGCGGTTTTTCTCCGATAGGAAGCCAGTAGGCTAAACGCGTTCTGTTATCATACAAGACCCAGCTTTCATCTCCCGTCGCAAGATCTTCTAAAAACTCCTTGCGATGGTGGCGAAGCAGGAGAGACTGGCAGATGGTCACGCGACAGTTCTTATGGTCGTCGGTGAGACGGTGTGGTATCCATTGAGCTAGAACCTTCCTTTATCCCAACTTGTGTAAGTGATTGACTATTGACGGTTGGGTGCAGCCAAGTTCTCTTGCTAGCTCGTGCGTACTTGCTTCCAGTTTTTCTTTGATGCAGCGGAGTAATGCTTCATCATCGATGGTCGACGATCGTCCGGAGCGTTCCTTATCTTCAAGGCTTGTGTCTCCAGATTTAAAACGATTGAACCAACGCTGGACTGTTCGATAAGAAACTACGTTCTCGCTGAATGCATCCTGTATATTTTTAGCAGTTGTGCATGCGTTTGTGCCGCGCCGCCACTCGTAAAAAATGATCGCTCGAAGTTGCTCCTGCGAGATTGAAGCCATTTCTGTCCACCAGAACGCGCGCTCGCCCTTTTATACCCCGTCACGCGGAAGAGTAGAAAACATTCTAGAATATTCTCGACATAGCTCGATGTCATATTGCGTCAATACGTAAAAAGACATTTTTAAAATTTTTGCGGCAAAACTTTTTTATCAACCTGATATTTAGCATGAATATCAAGCTGTTAGAAAAAATATATATATTTTTTTTATGTACCAAATGGCCGACTACTCGAAACGTCTCGAAACAACTCTTTTTCAATTGGCGTGACAAATAACTTCAACAATTTTTACTCGATTTACTTCAAATTTAAAAGTTATGTTCCTAATTGCATTTCGCCGAGAAGTGCGTACGGAATTTCTGGTTAATCGAAAAGTTTTCATCTAATTAGCAGTTTATGAGCAGTGATAACGAAATTTGTCACCTAAAATTCATTTGTTAAGTTCAAATACCTACGACTTTTGAATAAAACAATATTTTTTAAATTCCATACGTACTTCTACAGGTATTCTAATGTAGACTGACGAGACTTTTTGTTTGTTGTTCTAGGTAAAATATTGTGGATGCTAAATGTCACGCCGCGGAGCGACTAAAAAAAAGATAACAAACGAAAATATTAGTAGTCGGCCATTTTGTACGTAGAAAAAAAATATATATATATTTTCTAACAGCTTGATATTCATACTGAATAGATGTGTAATTAATTTTATGAGTGAATCACTCGTTCATATGAACAAAAATTGTTAAATTCACACATGATTTTATACCCGTTACGGTGGTCTAACGCCTCAATACAAACGGTCTCTAAAGAAAGTTTGTTTAAATAAAAAAACTGCAGACAAGGCACCACACATTTCATTATTATTATGATTTTTCTTTGTATTTTATCTTCGATTCGACTACACGCGCGCCTTGTGAAAAATTCGCGCTCCCCTTCGAGTGACCTTGACGCTTCAACCGGCAACCTCGTTTTCACCGATCTTCATATTTCTCCCTCGAAATCCTTTTGTTCTTCCAATTTTCCGTTCCCACGTGCACCGTACCCGAGATATTCCATTATTTCATTCGAAATCGAACACCCGTATGTATCCCGAGTACACAGCGTGAGTCGCCAGAAATTAGACGCTCGAGTTCTCCGATAAATATTGACTTTAGACAGCAAACAAAAAAAAATCCACCACAACGTCCGAAGTTTTACACATAGTCGCCTTAGATTTCTTTTTCTTTTAAGCGCAAGAGTTCACCTGATTTCAAGCTCAAAACTGCGGATCTAAAATAAAGGTATTCTGAGTATCTGCCTGTCCATTTTTTAGTGACTCAGTAGGTATATATTCACGTATAATATGCTTACGGGTTTTTGCACCGGAAAGGATGCCGACAGTCTTCCTCATGGACATTTTTTTGGTGATTTAAAAAATATATTTGCGATTTAAAAAAATATATATTTTTATGAATTTTCGTAAAATACTGTGAAGATTTAAGAAAAAATATATTTTTATGAAAATATATTTGAAAAATAAATATATGTAGCGAATAATATATATTACCTTGGAGAACCTTAATCTCTGAAAAAAAAAACAATTGTCATTAAACAGTAATTATAAAACACGTGCACGCGACACTTTTTAATAAGTCACACACGCACACACACTCGTATTTATTTTTCGCGTGTGAAAAAAAACTCACGATTGTCCGGTCTCACGGGACCCGAACAACTACCAGTTATCGTAGGAGTTGCGGCAACTTATAATCCCCCCCCCCCCCCCCACTTCCATCACACTCCGTCCCTTCTTCTTTCCACCGACCGATTGGCAAAATAAGATTACAACGCTGAACGACTGTGTACGCGATTTTCCGAACGCTGCGTGGATCGTGATTCCATATATATATATATATATATATATATATAGCGTGAGGCACTAACTGTTGCCACCTTGAATATCTCTATAATTATCGACGTCACAAAAAAATGTTTGAAACAAAAGTTGTACCGTACGAAAGGGGTCATCGAAGGCGACCATTTTTTTTATCTCAGTGGAGGCGCTGTCGCACAGTAAAGGTCACCTCCACTTTTTTCAATGGGACGGTACATTTTTTTTCAACGGTCTTGTAGAGCATCGAAAACTGCATAAAAAACATTTAGGAGTCAAAGTCGTTCAAGGTCTTTTAAGATCAAAAATTGACATGAACTTAATTTTTATGTGAAATTACCTTTGTTCACAGTAGATGTTCAAAGTGATTGCCATTGGAATCAATGCAGTATTGCAATCTCCTCGTCACGAATTTCTTATCACTTCGGCACTTATCGCTGAAGTCTTGTCATTGTCTTGTACGTAAACAACGGCACCAAACCTACAATGTACACGGAACATTGTACAATGTTTCGCACAAACGAACCCAAGATAACGATAGTAAGAATGGCGAGACTAGTATTAATGAATCAAGCGAATGTAAATGATGTATTCTTTTGAAGAGCAAACTGATATGCTTCTAATTTACGGAGAATGTCAGAAAAATGCAGTGAGAGCTAGAGACTTATACGCTGAAAGATTTCCCGAACGTTCTCATCCTACACGCCGTACATTTCAAATTTTGTACACTAAACTGAGGACAACTGGATCCTTAACCCGTCGGGAAAGTAACCGACAAAAGCGAGTTACTAACGAAGAAACGGAAATTGGTGTTCTTGCCGCCGTTCATCGAGACCCTTGCGCGAGTTCTCGTCAAATTGCGAGGGAATCTGGCGTAAGCCAAAGAAGTATTATATGTGTTCTACATCATCATAAATATCATCCTTACCACATCAGTCTCCACCAGGAATTAACTGATACGGATTTCATTTGTAGAGATTCGGTCGGTGGCTCTCTACTCCGGTAGTTATCTGCTGCTTGTCCAGGTTCTGTAAGGTCGGTAAGATAGGAGGAGGCAGGAAAAGAATGTTTTGCGTTTCGTCTCGGATTCAGTGACAGACTCATCAGTAGGGCTGTGTCACTGTACCCTGCCCTAGACGCGCTGGGTGTAGTCCAGTCAAATTACCGAAATAAATAAACACAAAATTATGTAGTTTGGAGATTATGAAGGATCGATAGGGGGGTGTATTCTGAGCATACATTCCAATTTGAGGGGTTCTCTGGAGGTCAGCTCAAGGTCATTTCGATGAAAACGCGTTTAATTCGATATCTCGAGAACGGTTAGTGTTAGGCCAAAAATTGTAGAGACCTTTTCTCTTCTAAATTAAATTTACTAACTTTTTTATTTGAAACTTTTTTTTGTATCATCAATACTTTTCAATTTATTACTTCCGAAAGGCAAAAATTTTACTTTTTTTTCTCCCTATTTTTCATTTTTCGCCATTTTCTCCCCAACCGTTCAATTTTATGAAATTTTACTACTTATCAAAGTTGTAGATCCTTTAATTATGAACAACTTTTTCCTATAACTTTTTTTTCTAATACCAATATCTTCGGAGTTATATATTACTTTACCGAGCGAAATCCGCGCCAATGTCGCAATATCATCGATATCAGTGGGTATTCAGTACTTGAAAGAAATATTAAAGTATTCCATGATAATTTATTAGCTAACTTACCTGTATCAAAAGGTGAATCGATTAAACTATTTAAAAATTGTACTTCATTTAAATATTAAATATTGTAATCATTCAAATATCATTTAAATATTGTACTTCTTCAATTTGGGTATTACTTATTCCATTCAATGGGATAATAATGTGAATAAGGATTACAAAAAGAAGTAAATGAACAATTGAAACTGTTTCACACATTTATTGATAAAAAAATAGATAAGATAAGAGATTTTTGAGTATCTCTCGAACCCTCGTTGACCACAAACTCAACATGTAGGGAAAAAAAAAATATTGTATATTTCGAGTTTCTGCTCATTTAAAAAGGAAAACATTTTCTCAAAAACTAATTCTCAATAGACAAGGAAAAAAATCGCCGATAAACAAAAAAAATCCTTATCAATTGAATACGTTTTTCACCAAACATTATTTACTAACATAAATAATGCTCTACATAACAACCTTCCTAATATGGGCAAAGACTTAAAATATCAACAATATCGAGAATAAAAAGACTTCTGAAGAGGACCCGAACCGAGGGCCGAAACGTAAAAACATCCTGTATTTCCATTTTTGACTTTGGAATACCCTTCATTGGCCGAACCGAAGCCGAATCCAGACGATCTACTTGTTCATCCACACGGCCGCACACATCTCTGACTCGTTATTATTATTGATAATTGTTGTTTATGGCATGCCAAATGTTGCTGAATTTTTCCACATTTTTATTGTATCACGAAGTACGAAAATTTCAATCAGAAACAATTTTTGGTTGCGACGCAATATGGGCAAAGCACCCTTATATTCGATATACGTTTGTCAATAAAAATGAATACCAGGAGTAAACACCTACTGGAAGTGATATTATTATTGTGAAATTTTGTAATTCTGAAAAATATTTTTTATAACGGTAGAAAAATAATTAATATTACCTTAAACTTGATAGAGGTGTTAACATGCGCTCATGTTCCTTATCTCCCCTTATTACACTGGCTTTTATAAAGCGTTTGAATCCGTTTTTTTTGCACCGTAATGACTTCTCCTTTACGTAACGTTTTGCTGCATATAAAACAATCTTCCATTTTCACTTCGTGCAGTAGTAAAACATTTTAAGCAGTAATCCTTATTCACATTATTATCCCATCGTATGGAATAAATAATACCCAAATTGAAGAAGTACAATATTTAAATGATATTTGAATGATTACAATATTTAATATTTAAATGAAGTACAATTTTTAAATAGTTTAATCGATTCACCTTTTGATACAGGTAAGTTGGCTAATAAATTATCATGGAATACTTTAATATTTCTTTCAAGTACTGAATACCCACTGATATCGATGATATTGCGACATTGGCGCGGATTTCGCTCGGTAAAGTAATATATAACTCCGAAGATATTGGCATTAGAAAAAAAAAATATAGGAAAAAGTTGTTCATAATTAAAGGATCTACAACTTTGATAAGCGGTAAAATTCCATAAAATTGAACGGTTGGGGAGAAAATGGCGAAAAATGAAAAATAGGGAGAAAAAAAAGTAAAATTTTTGCCTTTCGGAAGTAATAAATTGAAAAGTATTGATGATACAAAAAAAAGTTTCAGATAAAAAAGTTAGTAAATTTAATTTAGAAGAGAAAAGGTCTCTACAATTTTTGGCCTAACACTAACCGTTCTCGAGATATCAAATCAAACGCGTTTTCATCGAAATGACCTTGAGCTGACCTCCGGAGAACCCCTCAAATTGGAATGTATGCTCAGAATACACCCCCCTATCGATCCTTCATAATCCCCAAACTACATAATTTTATGTTTTTTTTTCCATTTTGAGCCGTAATTTTACTGGACTAGTGTTAGAATCTAGGGGAAAGACGGTTTATATATAGGAACGCATGCCCCTGCGACCGCTTGTGAGAAATGCTGGAACGATGTAGCCGCGTAGCGGTGAGATGGTGGAACTAGCAGGACCACCACACATTAATCGCACTGAATTCTGCCGATGGGCTCAACGCCGGATTCAGAGAGACTACTCATTTATTAATCGGATTTTATTTACTGATGAGGCAACATTTACGAATCATAGAAATATCGACTTGCATAACAAGCATTTGTAGGTCAACTGAAAATTCACATTGGCTGCGGCAAGTTGCACACTAAAGACCGTGGTCGGTTAATGTATGGTGTGGGATTATTGGGGATAGAATCATAAGCCCTTATTTCATCGAAGGGAATCTTAATGGTAGGAAGTACACCATATTCCTTCAAGAAACATTAGGTCCGTTATTGGAAGAAATACCTTTAAAAACAAGAAACAGAATGTGGTATCAACACGATGGGTGCCCGGCACAATTTTTCGCTGATAGCTAGAAATGAATTGCAAAAGAGATTTCCAAATCGTTGGATTGGACGCGAAGGAGCTGTATCGTGGCCGGCTCGCTCGCCAGACTTGACGCCTCTGGACTTTTTCTTGTGGGGATACTTGAAAGATCTTGTTTATAAAGAACGTCCAACTACGCCGGATGATATGCGTGAGAGAATTCTTCGAGCCTGTGATTCGATAAGTGCCGAAGTGATAAGAAATTCGTGATGAGGAGATTGCAATACTGCATTGATTCCAATGGCAATCACTTTGAACATCTACTGTGAATAAAGGTGATTTCACATCACATAAAAATAAAGTTCATGTCACTTTTTGATCTTAAATGACCTTGAACGACTTTGATCCCTGAATATTTTTTATGCAGTTTTTGATGCTCTACGAGATAGTTAAAAAAATATGCCCATTTCCCTTTGTGCCCCATTGTGCCCTCGATTTTCGTGAAAATTGACGGATCTCGATTTTCTCCAAAAGAACGGGGTTGCAACCCGAATAAAGAATAAAGGCAGCGATCTGCTATTTGGTGGAGTATTTCTACATACCCTGAACTAAAAAAAAACGCAAAAACCTTTGTCGCCTCTGCATTTGTTGTAATGTTATAACATGATAAACAAAAAAGTGTAAAAATGGGCATTTTACACACTTTTAAACAGTTTTACAATGTTGAAAACGGCTTCTGAAAAATACGAAAAATAAACAGTTTTGTAGGGGGAAATCCAAGCTTTCCAACGATGCCGGTTTGGATGCTGTGCGATGATTTGGACCAGAGTTATGACCGGTCAAAGTTGAAAAATGCATTTTTTCGTAAAGCTGCGATAACTTGGCTAAAAAAAATCGCACAGAAATTGAAAAAAAAACCAAATTGTTGGGAAAGATACAAGCTTTCGAATGGTCGAAACAGATTTTCGAAAAAAAAAATTCTTTTCCCCGTGTACCTTGTCAAACTCGAGCAATTTTTTTGATTTTATGTTTTGTTTTGTTTAACAACGAATTTCTTTATTTAAACGAAACGAAAAAAATTATTTATAATCAGATTATCAAAGTCGAAGGTTTACACTACAAAATGCTTTTTTTTCATTTTTTCTCCGACCATTTTTCACCGAGTTACAGCGGTTTGAAAAAGGGCTATTTTTCGTCGAAAAAATAGTGATCCCTTAATTGTTGCGCTTGGTGTATATGTATATGTATGTGTATATATATATATATATATATATATATATATATATATATATATATATATATATATATATATAACAAAATATTATTATAAAACACTTGTACGAACAAAAAAATTAAATTAAAAAAAAAAACATTAAAAAACCCGCCAAAATTTTGCCGGTCAAAAACCTGCAAAATAGGATTCCAACGCTGAACGACTGTCTACGCGATTTGCTAAACGCTACGTGGGTCTCATAATATATACACAAAATCAATAAAAAATATTATAAAACTTTCAGAATAAGTCACTTCAATGAAAAAAATCTAAAAAAATTTTTAAAAAACTTAAAAAAACGTCGAGGGAGACGGCGGTAAAAAACAATAAAGCCAATTCTAAGTCCCAAAGGCGGGATCGAGTTTTCTTTTTCTTCCTCTTTATTGCAGTATCGTACTTTGGGAAGTTTCACAAAGTTTAATAACGCGAATACACGTGCCCCGACATAGGTGGCGACGATTTTACGTTCATACGGCCACAAATGTAAGTTCGGCGTTCTTTTTATTTTTCATTTAAATTTCTCTTTGTCGTTTTATGTATCGAGGTACTTAATACAACTTAGCTAAACTGTTCGCCGGCCTTGCTCCTGCTATAGGGTCGAGCGTTCCGACGGTATAGTCGCGAAACGAAAGCCGACTCGGCCGATAAAGAAATTCGTGAAAAGTTGCCGGAACTTTTCCAAAAAAAAAAAAAAAAAAAAAAAAAAACGAAACAGGAGCAGTCGATCTTTGATTACCGGAGGAAGGACTCGGATATTCGTGTCTGAAGGAATTGCAGATTTAATAACGGGAAAAAGTGAGCGGAAAAAATCGCATAAAGTACTTCCGGTTGGGTCGATCGCTGATCGAAGAGATACTCGACATGGCCGCGACAGAAACCGCGCCTTTCGACACCCGAACCGTGGCATTCGGTGAAATAAATGAGCGAGAAAAGTTGCGCAAAACTGTGGCGTGAATGACGAAAATAAATTGAACGGACAAAATGCGCGTGCGTAGCTCGCACGTAGTACAAATGCGAATAGGCCGCAGGAGTGTAATCTGACGTTGGGGGTCACGTCGGTAAGTACCGACGGAGCATAGCTAGAGACGCACGGCGTTTCCGGCCTCGGTCGGTAAATAAGACTCGACCCTCGATATCTTCGACCGAGAAAAAAAGAAAAAAAACGTCAAGAATTACGTACGCGCGAGGCAGCGGTTGACGAAATTTATCTAAACAACTTTCAGCCCGTTGTCATATTCTCGTGCACAATAATACTGCGACGTCGAGCTGAGAAGAATTCGAGAGCCCCTCGATTGCGTCCTTTCACGTTACAATTGCAAGGGACGTTTTTGCGTGAGAACGAGAGTCGATCTCGGACCGATCAATTGTCCTTTTTGGAGGTTTGTCGCGCGTTGTCGGTCTTGTCGGCGATTGCGAGGGGTCGCGACCCCTCGACTTTGCCGTCTTTCTTGTCCTCCTCCACTTCGCCGGTGAACCCGTACTCGTTGACCCTCGTGTGATCGGTCTTGTAGATCCATCGTTGATACAAAAATATAAAGAAGACTATGTCGTCGCGGAAACAGCCGAGCCTGTAGAGGGTCGGCATTTTTATGACGAAGGCGAAGATGTCGTCGATGAAGGTGTTCAAGAATTTGTACGACATCATTCGCCATGGCAAATGGGCGACGCTCTTGAGCTTGTAATTAATGAAGAGCTGCGGTGTCATCATTATGAAGCCGAAAGTGAGCAAAAAGCCGTAGAGCATGTTCAGTACCCACGAGTACCAGCCTTTGTGCTCGAGATACATGAGGGAATATATCGCGTAGCCACCCAGCAACGGATAAAGGGCCCAGGAGAGATAACGGAAGGCGAGCCTGTCGTATTCCTTCGTCGACGACTCCACGTAAGAGCCCTTGTCGCGGAACGAGACTTTTGGAAAGAGGCCGAATACCTTCGTCTCGCGATTTATACTTATGTCCACCACTTTGTTGATCTTCCATATTTCTATGCACAAGCCTATTCCGCAACTTATACGGATCACCGTGTTCGTCTCGTTGTCGAGCACGTAAAGCAACACGACCAGCGATTGGAATACGTTGAAGAAGATCGATCGCACCGAGAGACCCTCCAGGGACTTCCGGTTGTTCCAGAATTGTATGTCTGCAACGGCAATCGAACGCTTGCGTTATTCAAGGTTATTAAATATTACGGGAGGAATACGCGAAAGGAGTCGATCAACGGGCTACATCTACCTAGGCGGATCAACAAATTCCATTTTAGACAAATATTTTTATTCGATGGTATCATCTTTTGGATGATATCTACTTTTGGATTTTGGGAAACATGGACTAAGTTCTCCACTTATTTTTCACACACCCTACATTTATTATCACTATACCCCTTATTGTCTTCCTTTCCCACATTCCCACATCTAAGTCTCGCCCAAGTTTCGTTTGTTGCTCCCGTTAAATTTGCATCTTCCCAGTACTTTTCTGTTTCTATCGCGTACTTCCTGCTTTTGTGTTGGGCACAATACGTTGATTTTTCAATTTTACTCCAGTCCTGCTGGATTTCTCTATTAAGGTATCTGGCCACGATGTAATTTTTTTTCATATATATACAGGGTGTCCCAGAACTCAACGTTAAGCCGACACGGGGTGACAGGATTGATTGTAACCATCATGAGAAAAATCAGAAAAAAAAATAAATCAGAAAATTTCAAAGTAGACAAAGGCCTTTCAAAGTAGACAAATTTTGAAAATTTTAAATTCATAGTTTAACAAATAGTCTTAATTCTAGGAAACTTGGGATTGTTTGGGTTTGTTTGGGTTTGTTTCACAATAACCGAAAAATGGTTACAGTTTAACCAAATTTCTAGGTTTTTCTTAAATGCCCATAATTTTCAAACTGCATGGGATAGATTTTTTTTCTGATTTTTCTCATGATGGTTACAATCAATCCTGTCACCCCGTGTCGGCTTAACGTTGAGTTCTGGGACACCCTGTATATATTTTTTTTTTACAAACCATGAACCGTTAAGAACAATTTAAGCCATAGTAGGTATTGAAAAACGCAAAATTGACCAAGTTACAGTTATTTTTCGGCAGGAAGGTTGTGCGGCTGCGGGCGTTCGACCGTGCGGTTCGATCCGTGGTTATAACTCGCACGGTTTAGCTCGTGCAGCTGTCCTGCGTTATCTCGAAACTACATTTTTTGAACTGACAAATTTTTACACAATACTTTTAGATACATTATCTAAAATGTCACGTAGGATTTTTGCGATAACTTGATTAGTTTTTCTTTCATTATTGTTTTTCCTCGAAAACTTTCGGTGAAAAATACTAATTTTTTTCTTCGGCTCACCATAATTTTTTTAATGGTCGAAAAAAACCGCTACGCTACATTGTAGCGACACTACTCACGAATGAGCTGATCTTTTTTTCTGATGTGACATGACCGGGTAACAGCTGGGACAACGACCGTGCGGAGGGCCTCCGCGGCAATGTGCACAACGGCGCCATTTTTTCATATTTTGAACGGAAATTTATTAACTTTATTCTTAAAGCCCTTTCTGACGTTGTGTAAAAAAATAAAAATATTCCGGCCCATACTTTAGAGTTTATTATTTTTTTTTATATATACCCATTTTTCGATCGGGCAAGGTGGCCGGACGCCTTAATTTTTGTTTTCTTCCCCCTTTCTATTATTCTCTCCATTTCCTTTACATCGTCGTTTGCTATGGCTCTCCATAAGCCTCCCTCTCCTAATTCCTCCGTTGCTTCTTTGACTTCCTCTCCCCATTTCGTTGGGTTTCTATTTGCACCCCTCTCGCCTCCTCTTTCAGGCATTTCTTCGGCCATCATTCCTCCCTATGAGGATCCTACGGACATACGTCAAGTAGGATTCTCTTACACACTTTTTACAGATCCGTCTCGTGTAGGTCTTGAGTAACTAAATCGCATTCGTCCCTGTTGTTGTTATTATTATCATTATTATTATTTATTATTTGAGAACTGTGTAACATATACGAACTTTTTTTAATGGTTTTTTTTATAATTGTTTATCCACCCAAACAAGTTAATTTACTCGACGCCAATTTTCCGAAAATTGCAGCCCAAAAATCCATCTTTTTGTAAAAGATATTTAAACGAAGATTCCGAAAAAATAATTTCAATTGAAAAAAAAAGGGACTCACCATTTTTAAATGCCAAGAATTCGAAAATACTGTGCAGTATCGAAATGCCGATGGTCATACCGAGAAGGTAAGGATTCGTCTCGAGAATCGTTTCCTTCAGGGTGTCCTGATCGCTGTCGTCCTCGTCAGCGGCATCGGCTGCAAAAGAGAATCGGTCCGCGTCAAGAGACGATTGTACCTCGACAGATCGTGATGAATGAAGCGAGGAAAAACGTTTCTTACCCATGAAGGACAGGGACCACTTGTTGCTCATCGACTGAGCCGCGTAGAGCTGCCACTTGAAGAGCGACAATGGCTGATACGTCAAACGTAACTCCAGGGTTTTTATCGAGTTGTTCAACGGCTGATAATCGCGTTGCATGTTCCAATAATCATTTAGGTAAACCGGGGGCTTGTACGCCATGCCGCTCGGCATAAATTCGATATCTGAGGACACAAGAGCATTTATAGTGACCAAATAATGAAAGAAATAAATAAATAAGCAACGGTTGTGTGAATGTGAGCGGCGATTTTTCTTGCGTTCGAATGACACTTTTTATAAATATGAAATATTAAATAACAATTTGTAAATGATAAAGTACTTATCGCTTCGTCATCAAAGATCATTAGGAAAAGTCATTTTTACGGATGATAAAGTCAATAAAGTCACGATTCGCAGAAACTAAAAATGTTAAATCGTTCAGATGTTGATAAATTGAAAAAAATATCGAAAATCCTTCTCAACGATCTATCAACGTTGATCGACGAAATCTCGAACCTCCTTAACTTCCCATAGTTCGTATACTTTTTGCGACTGCCAGCACGCACACACGCACACCCCCGCCAAACTGCTTGCGCTTCTGTGCGCCTCTTTCGTTTCTACGGTTAACGGAATAATACTAACATTCGTCGAGTGGCGGTGGGACCTGTCCCTGAACCCAATTAGTTTGATCAGTCACTAAATTGATAGTCATATTCGGATGCCAATGCGACACTATCTCCTGATCCATCACTTCGGCTTTCTGCAAAACGATATCGACCGTGTCAATTGAAGCACGATTTTGAGGACTGCAAGGTTGTGCAATATCGATTTTTGGGATAATAAACGTAATGAATGCTGTTGAAGTTTGCATTTTTGTAATAACTGACATAAAGAATAGTGTTGAAGTTTGCATTTTTGCAATAATAAACATAAATAATAGTGTCGAAGTTTGCAATCGTCCATGATAAACATAAAGAATGGGGTTAAAATTTGCATGGTGTTAAAGTTTGGATCTTCATAATAAGAAACATAAAGAATGCTGTTGAAGTTTCCATTTTTGTAATAATAAATATAAAGAATGGTGTTGAAGTTTGCATTTTTAAATAATAAACATAAAGAATGGTGTTGAAATTGGCAATTGTCAATGATAAACACATAGAATGGGGTTAAAATTTCATTTTTTACAATAATGAACATAAAGAACTGGTTTAAATTTGCACGGTGTTGAAGTTTGGATTTTCGCAATAATAAACATAAAGAATCGTGTTGAAATTTGCATTTTCATAATAATCAACATATAGAATCGTGTTGCAGTTTGCATTTTTTAATAATAAACATAAATAATGGCGTTGGAGTTGGCCGTTCTCAATGATAAGCATAAATGGGGTTAAAAAAAATCATTTTTTGCAATAATGAACATAAAGAAGTTTGGATTTTTGCAATAATAAACATAAAGAATCGTGCTGAAGTTTGCATTTTTATAATATTAAACATGAAACATCGTGTTGAAGTTTGCATTTTCATAATAAGAAACATAAAGAACGGGGTCAAAATTTCATTTTTTTTATGAACATAAAGAATTGGTTAAAATTTGCATGGTGTTGAAGTTTGGATTTTCGCAATAATAAACATATGGTGTTCAACTTTGCATTTTTTAATTTAAAAAAACAACGAACGGTTTTGAAGTTTGCATTTAAAAATAATAAACATAACAATCAACATATAGAATCGTGTTGTAGTTTGCATTTTTTAATAATAAACATAAATAATGGCGGTGGAGTTGGCCGTTCTCAATGATAAGCATAAATGGGGTTAAAAAAAAATCATTTTTTACAATAATGAACATAAAGAAGTTTGGATTTTTGCAATAATAAACATAAAGTATCGTGCTGAAGTTTGCATTTTTATAATAATAAACATGAAAAATCGTGTTGAAGTTTGCATTTTCATAATAAGAAACATTAAGAATGGTGTTGAAGTTTGCATTTAAAAATAATAAACATAAAGAACGGGGTCAAAATTTCATTTTTTTTATGAACATAAAGAATTGGTTAAAATTTGCATGGTGTTGAAGTTTGGATTTCCGCAATAATAAACATATGGTGTTCAACTTTGCATTTAAAAATAATAAACATAAAGAATGGGGTCAAAAATTCATTTTTTCATGAACACAAAGAATTGGTTAAAATTTGCATGGTGTTGAAGTTTGGATTTTCGCAATAATAAACATATGGTGTTCAACTTTTCATTTTTTAATTAACAAAAAAACAAAGAATGGGGTTAAAATTTGATTTTTTACAATAACGAACATAAATAATTCTGTTAAAATTTGCACGATGTTGAAGTTTGCATTTTCGCAATAATAAACATTAATAATGTTACTGAACTTTGCATTTGAACAATAAACATAAATAATGGTGTTGAAGTTTCCATCGTTGGAATGCAACGAAAGTGCTTTTTCGAAAATATTTTTGTTACCAGCCAGAATATTTTTTTGCTAATTCATTGTGGAACAAAAAAAGAGTAAAAAACTTTCGAGTCTTTCTTGTAGCCTTCAATTTTATTATTTAGCTATGACGATTTCGGATGAGGTTGAAGTTCGCATCCTTAGAACTCAATGGAAATGAATATTTATGCATCTGTTTAATTTATTTTGGCATATTTCGCCTAAAAAAATCCCGCTATTATTTTTCAAGATACTTATTTAGCAATCTACTATATAAATCTACAAAAAAACCATCTTGCATAATAATAAAGCGCAAGGAAATGAAGATAAAAAAGAAAGACCTTTCGTTGCGTTTCAACGATGCAAACTTCAACGCCATGATTTTTGTAAACGATCAGATCGCCCCGCTGCGACTGACTCTTTTTTCTTTTGCCTTTTTCTCAAAACTAGTTTTTACGAGACGATGCGAGTCGTATCTCAAAATCCATTCGTCCGATGCACCTTAAATTCGGACAGAGAATAGTTTATAACATTTTCTATCGCACGACCGGACGATTTTTTTAGAAGTTTATCCATTTTTTAAAAAACAAACGACTAAACTTGTTTTTTCGACGAAAATCCAAGTCCTTTTTCTACAGCTTGTCATATTCGTACTTTTCGAGATTCAAAAATATATCCGGTCTTACGAAAGTTTTATTATTATACTAGAAGTAAATTTTTCGTGTGGGTGTCGGAAATTCGATCGATCAAAATATTCAGAAGGGCCGAAATTTCGAATTCATCAATGACGAACGTTCCAATATAAATAGATCAATGTCATGATAGTCTGTAAAATAGTTCATAAAAATTGTGAATACAAATATCTCGAAATTGATTTATAGCGAAAATAAATATGAGATTTGACAAAATAATGAGAGATATACTAATCGACTTTCCGGTATAAATACACCGAACAATTCGAGACGACGAATCATCGAATTGTAAAAATCGAGCTCACCCTAATCTCCTCCTCGCTCGCGGTCGTCTCGCCGGTGAGTAAATTGTGTCTCTTCTGGTATCTGACCCTCTTAAACTTGTTGACCATCTTTCTGGCATAGGAGATACGATTGCCGGCGTAAATGCCTTTGCCGGCGCGTGGATCCGGCGATTTGCCGCTGTTGGTGACGTAAACGTGAAGGAATATCGAGCCGTTGTTCCGCAATCGATCGGTCGGCTCGAATGTGTGCGTCCTGACTCTCGTACCGTCCCCATTGGGGCCACTCGTCCAATCCCCGTAAACGAGATTCTTCTCGGTCCACACGTGAGCCCGAGGATCTTGGAAGTCTCGAAACACCTCGGACTCGGATATGTAAACGTTGAGATCGAAGAGAGTGCCGTTTTCGAAAATATTTGCGGCTGGCACTCGCGGCGGCTGCGGGACATTTTCACCCCCACTCGCGCTCAGATTCGTCGTGTCCGCCGCCGGACGCCGGAAGAACGAACTTATGAAGTATATTATGAGCGCCCGTATTATCAGGGACTTTGTCACAGCGAAAAAGGACTCCAATCGCGTCGGCTGGTACTTCTTACGCTGCTCGTCCACCTCCGCGTTTATCTGATAAAGAAAAACTCGAATTTCCATCATTGATTCAATCATTGAAAGCATCGATGGCAACGTTGGGGAGTATGACATCTTTTACGGAGAGGCACCTGAGTACACGGCGAGAAAAAGAGGTAAACTTCGGGAATTTTTGTCTCAAAAAATGATGTTTCGATTGGATCAGGTTTTTTTTTTATTGGATAATATGTACATTGAGGTATGTTTAGGAATTTTTGAAAATAAATTCGTTGACTGGAAGCGATTCAAACGCTATTATCTCGAAATATACTTTTCAAAGTCGGCGCCAGATGTACAGGGTGTCCAATAGTAAGTTGCTAAAACTAAATAAGTGTCTCTTCCCTCCATGAATTCAATAGGGGTCCCTTTTTCTTAGGCGCATACCTGAGGCCCCGCAGTTTTATTCCAGCCGTGGTTGAAGCAAGTACGCGCGCGTCAAAATGAGTGCGCTCACCACGAAAGAAAAAGTATATCTTATTGAGTGCTTCTTCTCGAGGGGAAAAATTTATAGTAATGCGTATAGAGGGTTTCGTACTAAGTTTGGAACTCATAGAGTTGCCAGCGAAAACATTCTGAAAAGGTAAGAATTTAATATTTATTCATATTCATCTATCACACAACTTGTGTTTCAATTCAATTAAACTGCATTGAAGTAATTTTACGTTAATTTTTGTAGGATAATCGATAACTTCGTGAAGTATGGTACACTCCAGGACCGTAGACAAGAGTTGCCAGGTCCATCTGTTACGGTGACTACACCAGAGAAGATCAACGAAGTTGAGAATTATTTCAAACAAAATCCAAATGATTCGATTCGGAAAGCTGCTCAAGTATTAAAAATAACTAAATCATCATTACACAACATTTTGAAATATTTTTAAAAGTTTTATCCGTATAAAATAAGCACTCATCAATTGTTAACTGAACATGCCATGACGAAAAGCATCGAATTTTGTAACACTATTACGGGAATTTTTGAAGCCGAAGAACGTAATGAGAAATGGATTATTTATTCCGATGGAGCACATTTTTGGATGAATGGGTACGTGAACAAGCAAAATTACCGGTTTTGGGGAACGGAAAATCCCAACATATCGCTAGCGAAGTCCCTTCATCCACAGAAAGTAACGGCATGGGCAGCGATTTCAGTAAAAGGAATTTATTTTCAATTCTTGGAATCTACGGTAACAGGCGAGAGTTACAAACAGCTTTTGGAAACGAAATTCTTCCCTTATGCAAAAAAGAGGGGACTGGTGAAAAATTTTTACTTCATGCAAGATGGAGCGACGCCGCACCGGACTCATGAGGTGTTTGAAGCTATTCAGCGCGTATATGGGACTCGAGTAATCGGTCTGGGGTACCCTAAATTTGCTCAAGGCGGACTAGAATGGCCTCCGTACTCACCGGACCTGAACCCTTGTGATTTTTTCTTGTGGGGTTACATTAAAGATCATTGTTACGCTAAAAATCCCAGCACAGTAGAAGAACTGATCGCGGCCATCCAGGAAGTGGTTCGCGGCATTACCAACGATATGTTGGACACAGTTTTTCACAGTTTTCGAAAGAGAATTGATTTTTGTGCACAATCTAACGGTTCGCACTTCGAAAATATCTATCATTAATCACTGTACTTTTTCGTTAGTTTTATAAGATGTAATAAATTGACATAAAAAATATTTAACTGGGTTTTATTTATGTACGTTTAAAACTGCAGAGTTTCCTCTATTTAAAGCAAGTTGGCTTTTCTGATTCTGTGCACGTGTTTTAAAATGACAGTCGATTAGTTTCAGCAACTTCCTATTGGACACCCTGTATCTCGAGAACGGCTTGTCCGATTTCGTCCAAACTTGGACAGAATATTGTTCGATAGTTTTTCTCGTTCGCCACGTAGGGGTTTTTCATTTGATTGAACCATTGTTTTTTTATGCAATGTGTTGCAATCCAAAATCGTCGGAAATTGCGAACGAAAAACGAATGTTAAATTAAAACGGTCGCAATTCCGTCAAAAATGAAAATTTCCAAAAAAAATCCTACGTGGCGAACGAGAAAAACTATGGAAGAATGTTGTATCCAAATTTGGACAAAATCGGACAAGCCGTTCTCGAGATACATCTGGCACCAACTTTGAAAACTATGTTTCGAGATAATCACGTTTGAATCGCTTTCAGTCGACGAATTTATTTTAAAAAATTCCTAAACATACCTAAATGTATATATTTTCCAATTAAAAAACCCGGATCCAATCGAAACATTAGTTTTTGAGATAAAAATTCCCGAAGTTTGGGTGTTTTTTTCACCGTTTACTCGGATACCTCCCCTCAAATACGATTATTTTACATGGTGTTGAAGTTTGCATCGTTGGAGCGCAACGAAAATTCTGTTTTACATTTTATTTTCAATACTTTTATTATTATAGGCAATCTCTTTTTATAGATTTTCCATGTAGATCGCTAAATAAATATCTTAAAAAATGGTTAGTGGACTTTTGTAGGCGAAATCTGCCAAAAGAAATTAAATTCGTGGCAGTCCAACGATGCAAACTTCAGCATCCTTATTTTACTGCGTTCTTCTATAGCCTTAGGATTTTAACTTTGATAAACGACAAAGATTTTGTATAAATTATAAAAATTGACCGAACTGTGACGATTTTTGCGAAGGGATCGCCAGTGAGGTATGGCGAAACGTCCTGTTGTAATTTACCCCCTCTTTTTGCAGACGGAAAATAGTTTATAACATATATTGAAGCTTGCATCGTTGGAATGAGACGAATTTTTTTTTCTATTGCGCACATTTTTTGCCGACTCGAGGCTTCTTCTCACTTTACAATTTTCAAAAAATCAATTTTTTTAAATTACATTTATCGGAAGTATACATATCCAAAAGTATGATCCTAAATTTTTATGAAGATCGGAGAAGTCTAACTGTATTTTTGTGTGACCTTTACTTTACTACCTGCTCGTTTAAAATGACATCTTCGAAACTACTGAATCGATCCTTATGAAATTTTAAATACATATTATTTATAACTATACCTATAGCGCATATCAAGGATTTTTTAAATGTTGATATTTACTTTTTTTTTGCTAAATACGTTGGAAAAAACACGTTTCGTTTTTTATCGAAAAATGTCCGCCATTTTGTTATTTTTGCATGTATCAAAAATGGTATGATATGCGCTATAACCATTAAGGGGTAAGGCCACAGTAGATGTTTCAAACATAGATTTTTTTTCTCTAAAACGGTACTTTATCATCATAAGAATAAGTTACTATTCGATTTATAGCAAGACATTTTGTTTTCACCGACTTTGAGTGCACAACGTAAGCCCACCTCTGGCACGGCCATAAAGTATGTAAAAATTTAAACGCGTTTTTCTCAAAACAGCTTTTTTCCAACTGGCGTGACAAATAACTTCAACAATTTTCACTCGGTGTACTTCAAATTTAAAAGTTATGTTCCTAATTGCATTTCGCAGAGAAGTACGTATGGAATTTATGATTAATCGAAGATTTTTCATTTTATGAGCAGTTTTATACGAAAATTTTCACTGAAAATTCATTTTTCAAGTTCAAATACCTACAACTTTTGAATAAAACAATATTTTTTAAATTCCGTACGTACTTCTCTAGATATTCTAATGTAGATTGACGAGAATTTTTGTTTTTTGTTCTAGGTAAAAAATTGTGGATGCTAAATGTCACGCCGCAGAGCGCCTAAAAAAAAGATAAGAAAATATTAGTAGACAGCGATTTTGTACATCGAAAAATAAAATATATATATTTTCTAACAGCTTGGTATTCATACTAAATAGATGTGTAATTAATTTTGAGTCAATCACGTTTTCATACGAAAAAGAATTGTTAAATTTCGCACATGATTTTATACCCGTTACAATGACCTAACCCCGTAACATACTGAATCTAAAACCGTTTGATTTTTGGGTTTCAGATGATTCATCTCCGAGATTTCATCAACAGCCCAGATCTAAATTTTTTTAGAACATTTTCTAACTACCATTTTCATCTGACTTCATAATGATATGAATAAATAAAAATTAAGATAAAATAAATAAAATAATAAATAAAAAATAAAATAAAAATTTATATTTATATATAAATATGAAATAAATATATTAATATTAAATTAAATTAAAATAAATAAAATAAAATAAATAAAAATTAAGATAATGACTCGAGTCATTATTAAGATGTCTTGAAAAATAAAGATAATGACTTGAATTAATCAATTTTATTTTTTAATGTATTTCGAAAGTGAATTTGTTAAGTTTGATATCACTTTTGTTATTTTTGATACTTGTTTTGATACTTTGATTGTTTTACTTTGATATCAATAGTAAATGATATGAAGCAATAAATATGAAGATATCA
The DNA here is from genome assembly GCA_964007375.1 of Ophion obscuratus. Lineage (NCBI taxonomy): Eukaryota > Metazoa > Arthropoda > Insecta > Hymenoptera > Ichneumonidae > Ophion > Ophion obscuratus. The sequence goes on from OZ023317.1 coordinate 54,532,178, forward strand.
AAAAAATTCATGAAAATAGCCTTTTTTTAGCGTCTACAGTGAGAAGACCCCTTAAGGTGCAAAAATCTCTCGAACGGTTTCTCTTATCCTGATAATAGATCCACGACCTTAGTCTATCAAAAATCATACATTGTAGTGAAAATGAAGAAATAAAACAAAAATGTAAAGGACTTTCGTTGCATTCCAGCGGCGCAAACTTCATCGTTATCATCGCAGAGATTACAAGAGAAATACGCAAAAGCAGTCGGTAAACTTTAATAAAGAGTCATGGAATTCAAAGATGGTAAAAATAGATCAACAATGTCGAACATTTAAGCAATCAGTCATGAATATCAACAGTAAAATTAGAAATGTAAAGTTTGATTGACTGTAATATGAAAGAATCTGAGTTATAAATAATAAGCGCTGAATAGTAATCGAAAGTATTGAAATATTTACTTTTTTGTTTTTGAATATTCACGATCGAGTGATAAATGTTTGAGGCTTGTGTTTACATGAATATTAATTGATGTAAAAAATTTTTCAAAGCATTCTAAGATCGCGATTTCAAAGGTTTCAATTAACTGTTATATTGAAGAATTTGAGTCACGAATAATAAATCGTTAAATAATAATAAATATTGGAGTATGTATTCGAGGAAATTTCAACACCTAGTTGAAATTTTCATGGTGTTGAAGTTTGGCATCGTTAGAATGCAAAATGCTTCCTCGCTTTCATCATTCTACAAAATCTTTTTTGCAGAAGAGAGTAGGTCAAGAATCTTTTTTCAAATTGTCCATTTATAAATAACAATTTGAAAAAATATAGAGGCATTTCTGTCAAATACGCCAAAAGAAGTTGAACAATTAAAACAGAACCATTTTCTTTGCACTCCAACGATGAAAAATTCAATATCATATTTTTTTTCTTCAATATTCGTTTTCTTTTTTGGGAATTCTCAAAATATTGGGTTGGTACAAAAATCTTGCAACACTTTTTTTTCAATTAAAATATTTTTCCTAATAACGAAGTTCGAGAACATTCGAGAATAGGAAATACAAGAATGGTCTAGAACCTTCCATGCCGCAGGATATATAAGCGAGTCAGTTGTTCCGCGGAGTCAGTATGAGCAAAGATGGATCAACGTGCACTTCGAGCAATCGCATATTACGAATTCTTGCAAGGACATTCTGCAAGAGCCGCAGCCCGTAATATGCGCAGTGCGTTCAAGGCTAATGTAGTTAATTATCCAACGGTCTCCCGTTGGTATCAGCGTTTTCATTCTGGCGATACATCTTTTGAAGACAAACCTAGGTCCGGCAGGGAATCGATTGTGGACGATGAAGAACTGCGAGCACTTATAAAGGCAAAGCCTAATATGTCGTCACGAGAATTAGCTAACAAACTCAACTGCAGTCATCCTACTATCCTTCGACATTTACAAGAGATGGGATATAGGAAAGTTTATTCGTCTTGGATACCGCACAATCTCAGCGAATCAAACAAAGCAACACGCATTTCCATCTGTCTTTCACTCCTGCATCGTCCGCAAAGAAAGGATTTTCTTCAAGAAATAGTCACTGGGGATGAAAGCTGGGTGTTGTATGTTAATCACACGCGCAAGCGTCAGTGGCTATCGAAAGGGGAAAAACCCGAACCGACCCCTAAACGGCCCCGTGAAATGAAGAAAGTTTTACTCTGTTGTTGGTGGGATTCTGAGGGCACGCTCTATTACGAATTTCTGCCAACCAACACCACAATACAGGCAGAAATTTATTCTGCACAACTGCAAAAGGTGGCTAAAATTATGAAACAGAAAAGGCGTAAACGTCTTCAAGTTCGGCTTCTCCATGACAATGCTCGACCCCACCTCGCTAAGATGACACGAGAAACTATTTCGCAGCTAGGATGGGAAGTTCTACCACACCCACCGTATTCACCAGACATAGCATCTACCGACTATCACCTGTTTCGAGCTTTGATGAACTATTTACGGGATAAAAAATTTGATGATCTGTCAGATCTCAAAAATACATTGGACGACTTTCTTAACTCACGATCAAAAGAATTCTGCTCTGCGGGCGTGCAAAGTCTACCAGAGCGTTGGGCAAGAGTTGTAGATGCAGAGGGAGCCTACATTACTGAATAATCGTTTATTGTTAAAATAAAATATTTTTCTTTTCTACTCGTGTTGTGTGTTGCAAGATTTTTGTACCAACCCAATATAACATTTCAGAAATGTTTTCTGACAATTTAACGTCGATCCGTTTGGAATTGAGGGCGTTATGGGCGTGTATAGGTAGGTTCCGCGAGCCGGCGAACTTTAGACGCGTTTTTTTCTCAAATCGATGATTTCTAGATCGGCAACCACGATATTTAAAAAATCACTGCAGCGATCGACTTGAAATTTGACAAGCTTCTCTCACGTATCAACAGGCGGTGCTTAGACGAAAACATTTTGTTTTCAATTCAGTTCTTTTTTTATCAACGAAAATAGAGCATTTTTTTTTTCACCAAAAATCAATACTTTTACTCTGGACTGGAGCGATTAAATCAATGTTTTATTAAATCCTTTGTCCAAGCCCTAAATAATGTCATGCAAAAACTAGATGTTTGATTTTTTTTTCAGATGTTTCATTCCCGAGCAACAGCGGCCATGAAAAACGCTTTTCAAACAACAGTCTGCACAAACCATTGGATCTACTACATAGAAGAATATTTATCAACATAATAATTGTCGAATATTCGGAAAACCATACTCTTTTATATAAAAAATAAAATTCGAAACAGATATTTGCAGAAAAAATTCACAAATTTTGTTTTTTCCAGCCACGTTAGGTGTAACTCGTTAATGTGGAACGGCGTAAGTCATAACTCGGAATATATTCGTCGATTCGCATCAAACTTCGGACAGAGTATAGAATTTTTGAATATGTTTATCTACTTGTTAATAACAATTGGTAATTTGTTTCTTATAATCGAACGTTTTTTCTACATTTTTGCATTATCGTAGCTTGCAAAATTTCAAAAAACTGTTCGGTCTTTAAAAAGCTTTATTGCTATACTAAAAGTGCTTTTTTTTATTTTTCATTTCAGCTGGGTCTATTGGCAATGCAACGAATAATTTCTTCAAATAATAACTTAATTGTCGATCAATATTTATCAATTAAAAAAATGCCAAACTCTAGCAGACTACATACAAGTTACTTGTGAAAAAAAAATTAAAATCGACCTGTTTCTCAGACCCGAGCACACGCAAACCCGTTAATGATGCTAATTCGTCACAATCGTCGCATAATAAAAAACTGCTGTGTCACTTATACCGCCCGACGAATTCGCTGTTCAATTAATTAATTCTATACCCTGAAAAATTGTGCCCAATCTTTCCTAACCGTAAAACAAAAACTAAGAATCCCAAAAAAGTTAACGCACAAAGACTCGTTCCAAAATAAATAATAATAAATAACAATTGTACACGCGGCTCTTTAATTATTTGGATCCTCTTCTTTTCCCCCACATTACAGTGCCCTCGGTAACGAAAAAAATCGTTACGTACATATTAATTTACATCCGTAGACCGAAAGTCGAGATGTTCGCATGTAATTTTGGGCATGGAAGAAAAAATGTATCAATAAAATAAAAAAATTATGATTTTAACGAAAAAACTGAAATTGAATAAAAATGTTTTCTTCTTTTTAAATAAACAAGACAAATGAAAGTACAAATTGGGAAAGGGTCCCGAATTTTTTTTCCCGATCCCAGTTTGTCTGAAAATAACATTCGCTTGCAGCACAAACGTGAGGTATTTATTTTTAGAAGCATGCGCGAGTTCCCGTGTCATTGCGATAAAGCAACGATCTTGGGACGAGACACACGGGAAACCGTAGATTCGTAGAGAAACTTCTTTTTTTTTTCCCTCAAGTGCACCGATATTTTTCGAACAATTCGTAATTGTTACGATGACGTGACGGAATGGTGGCGCGGATCGCGTAACCTCGTGACTCTCTTCGCGTGACTCAAGGAAGCGTCCAATTGCGCGTGAAAAGTTTCGAGCGTCAAGCACAAGAATCTCGGGCGAGCACGTATATTCGTCCGCGAATTAAACATTTTCCCGACGTTCGAGGCGCGGGGAGTACGCGAGAGTGGCGCAAGTTACGAGAGATCGGAAATGTCAACGTATATTCGCGCGAAATCACGACGGCGGAACAAAAGAGAGGGCTATTACGAATCGTTGAGAATTAATGGTAAACGATGGATTACTCGATCGACGCACATCTCTCTCCTCGTTGTTCGTTTCGGCGACGGCCAATTCACCATTCTCCTGCTGTCCCTCCATACTGCCACCTCACGAGGACGAGACGACGAGGGATAAACCACGGGGATAAACACACGAAACGAGTTACACGGACGAGCCGAAGAGCTCGATAGCGGGCGACGATCTGTTTTTCTCTGACGTTGATTTTTCCGCAGCGCCATCTGGGGGCCACGGGCTTGAAGTCAGCCGCGTATTTTGGTCGCGGATGTTAGGAGTACGTGATTGGAAGGGGACGCAAGTTGGAAAAAATGCGGATTTGGCTCGATCGGCGCTGAGGTCGCGTACGACGTGTTGTATATACGCGAATGTTATTTTGACGGGAACGTAACCTTAAGGTAATCATATTACTTCACGATAGTCATACCCACGGTCACGGTACGGTCCAGGGGGCTGACACTGGGATGAATTCTCTTAACAGTAACATGTCTCGTTATTGTCGCCACGTAACTAACCCACCATGCGGCGCTAATAGTCACCCGCATGACCCCCACTCCGCAAAGCACCTCTCCCTATTATTTCGTCATTGTTTTCGTCTCGTAAACCAAGTGAATAAGGTAAATGTCCCAATTATTGAACAGGCCCCAATTATTGAACACTATCTTGTATTTTTATTATTTCTCATTGACCTGCATGCATTTACGTATTTATAAAAATTTCATTACATATATGGAACTTTTAGCTATCGAAATGTTACCTTACTTGTGCAAAAAAAGCTTTAATTGATAGAGCAAAAATTATTTAATCAGCAACGGTGACCCGATTTGACGTATCATGGTAACTGCTTATCGTTTTTGCTAAGACGCGCCGCTTCATGCGTAAGGGCATACAAAATTCAAAAACTGTCGCATCTCAAAAAGTAAAGGCGTTTCAGGTTCCTCAGAAAATTTCTTACAAATAACAATTTTTGTGAAATTTTTTTATCTAATTATTTGTTAAAAAATACGGTGTTCAATCATTGGGACATAGAAAATGCAGTGTGTCCCAATTATTGAACACTCAAATTCTCCAAGATGGCGTCATTAAACCCATCAAAACATCGAGACAGTTAACATGTGACAGATCGTGTGAATCGGATTTATTAAAAAAAAAGTGTAAGTTCCTGAATAAACTTACCTTTATTCTTTTAATAATAACTCTAAGATCGTCAAATATATTTTTTATTTGTATTTTCGTGCAATAAACATAAAAAGGAAAGTAAAAACAGAATATAACCTAAATGTAACTTAACAATACGAATGTACTGTTCATTATTTTTTGCTCTCCGATATTTCAGGGAGCCAAACTGCGACAAAATCAAACAAACACAGAACATAAAAACGAGGAAGCTGAAAATAAAAATAAAATGAAGTTCGAGTCGAAAAGCAAAAATAAACCAAATGCGAATGAACCAAAAACCTGTCAAAAGAGTCTATATATATATTTTTGTATTTTTACATGATCAACAAAAGATTATTTAAGTGTTTCATTTTGCTTTTATCTCTTAATATTGTACCCGAAATAATATTTTCAGAACGAAAAGAGAATTCTCGAGAGTGTTCAATAACTGGGACATGCCTGTTCAATATTAGGGACACAGGCACTTCCAGTGTTCAATCATTGGGACATTTGCATGCTCCACATTGTTATTCTTTTTTTTCATTTCAAATAATTTAAAAATACTTTAAAGGGTGATTTTTCGAAAGTAAAAATATCAAAGTATCATTTGAACCTGAAAGCGATGGTTTTTTCTTGATTTTATATTTTTTTCTCACCGAATTCAATCCCCCAGATCCTTAGCTGTTCAATAATTGGGACATTTACCTTATTTCTTTTCGTTTTCTCGATCTGTCATTGTTCTCGAATAAAAAAAATCGTGGTGTGGTAAAATCGTAATTATTTTATCACATAGTGATAAAATAATAAACAATTTTAGTGTAGCGATAAAATAAAAAACAACTTTTGTGCTTTTTGTGCTCATATTTGAGAATGCCTGCGTGCATGGTGCTTGACTGCAAGTCAGGTTATCAATCAAGCAAGGAAAAATCGCATTTTTTCAATGTACTAAAAGATCCAGAAGCCCTGGAATTATGGAGAAAAGCCATCGGACCCACAGACAAATCTATTAAGTCTGGTCAATCAGTGTGCGACAAGCATTTTCGGGAAAAAGATATATTGTGGAAATGGGAACTGCGAGGCCCCGACGGTGCTGTAATTGGTGTGGTGAGTAATATAATTGAGATGAAAATTATTTTTTTATTCACACATTTTCAATTGTAATGCTTTTTATTTTCTTATAATTTATTATAATGTTATTATTATTATTATATTATGTCAATGTAATATATTTATTATAATTTCCAGTCACCGTACAAGATCCCTCGATTGGTGAAAGGTTCGACGCCATCGATATTTGCTCGGATGGAATGTGCAACAAAGCCCGGAAGCTTAGAAGAGCGATTTGTGGCTCATCGCAATTCAACACGTGTTTTCGAGTCTATATTGGACGACGTGTATAACTATGAAAAGCTCTCTTTTCCGTGTATAGAACACGCCGATAGTGTTCTTTTACACATGATACAATATTATGTATTGATGCGGATGCAGCAATATTCTGCACGTCTCAACGCAGAACAAAAAAAAGCAATCTCGACAAGAAAAAAATCGCAAAACATTGTACGACGTGACTAATCCGTTATTTACCAAATATTAATGTTATCTGTTTATTTCGTTCAATAAATATTTTTAAATACATAATATTGCAACAAGTGTAAATATTGCATCCCTTCCTATATACACATATACTTTTAAATTCTGTTCTAAACAATGAATTTTCCAGACGCGTCTAATGCAAATTATGCAGACGCTGCGTGACTGGGGTGGGGGTCATGCGGGTGACTAATAGCGCCGCATGGTGGGTTAGTTTACGTGGCGACAATAACGAGACACGGTAGACCTAGCAGTGCCAGGGGGCTGGTACGGTCTTACATACGGGTCTTGAAACTCTGGTGGTGGGGGTATGTCCTTGGATTGAAGCACCGGCCGTTTCGCCTAGTGACCACGAGTGTTGCTGCGATAGAGTGATGCAGGCTGTGCGAGACAGATGGAAATCCATTGTTGACTCATAGGAACCTAACCTAGCTGTACAATTGGCTGGTGAAGGCAAATTATGATATTCAATGTCAAAAATGCATGATGGACCTAAATACAATTAAAAGTAACTGTATCGTAAACCTGAAAAAAACCAAGACTATAATTATCCAAGTGGGTACAATGAATATAAATGTTTTTTATATAGGTGTCGATGTGAGCTCGTGTTGGTCGAGGGGTTTGGTGCAAGCTTCGTAATGCTGCTTTCAGAGGTTCGATCCCTGTGCGCTAGGTTTTTTAAAAACATGTTTTAGCTTTTATAAAAAAAATAGGCTTTACGCGTTGTTTTAATTGACCGAAAAATAAGTGGCAACTATAGGCCTCCGAAGTAACTCTTGTGGCGCACCCTTGCGGCGAGTTTTGGCAAAACTTGGATTGGTTTTCGTCTGCTAGTGCAGTATGCCGGTCGCCATTTAAATCAGGTGTCCAATCGATGATGCTTGCTCAAGCCTAGCTCTTTCGTGTTTGTGCCGTTTTTACTTAACTGCCATGCGCCAATCCAAGTTTTGCCACCGGCAGCCGTTACGGGGCGCCATCACGAAAGTTACTGCGGAGGCCTATTCCAGATCGAAGTGGAATCCAGACCGAAACACTTGCAGGATGTATTTCTTGAAAATGAAACAAATACTTAAGAAACAGTGCTTCTTTTGCAATTCTTTATTTCCTCTTCGAAAAATTTTAATGCATGTCCCAAGAAACATTTTCAATAATCTCTACTTTGCAGTTTCCGAAACGGTTTGCGTTGGTAAATTTAAGAAAACACCTCTTTTCCGACCTTTAAGCGAAGGACTCTCGAGTAGGATAAATTAAAATAATTCACTAACTTTGTTTTATGTTTTCCAGCCTGGAAAGTATTTATTGTAATGATCCCAATAATTTTTCATTTTTTTCAGGTTCCCGGCTCCATCGCGAAAAAAATAATTTTAATCATTCCATAAATTGCTGGTTTTATTGTCCTTAAAAAAATATATTTTTTTCAATATCACCGTTTTTACAAGTTTACAAGTAGAGCACGTCGCGTGTGGTCGCGTGAATCAGCGGTTATGTTTGGGTTTTGTTTACTTTTGAAATCTATCTCCGTCTCTCTCACACAGCCTGTATCACTCTATAGCAGCGATCCTCGTGGTCACGAGTTGAAACAGTCGGTGCTTCAATACGAGGCCATCCCCCCACCGCTGAAATTTTGAGCGAGTTTCAAGACCTGTATGTTAAGACCGTGGTCATACCCACATATCACTGATCATACTTCAGACTTGTACAATTCATACTTTTAACATATGCAAAAAAAGTAATATATAATAACTAAAATTTTCCATGTGTAAACTGTTGAATGTATGTTCACATTTAAGGCCTTAGGCCACAGTAACGGGTATAAAAACATGTGCAAATTTACCAATTTTTTTCGTATGAAAAAGTGATTCACTCGTAAAATTAATTACACATCTATTTAGTATGAATATCAAGCTGTTAGAAGATATATTTTTTTTTCAATGTTTCCTGATTATAAATCCGATTGTTTTTGAGAATCTGACGGATTCCCAGTATTATATATTAAGTGTACAACTTAGTTCGGTCCGTTTTCAAAAGATGGCTCTAGGTGCTATAAATGGTTGACGGCAACCGCTGATTTTTGCTGTATCGTCAAGTATCAACATCTTTTAACCAAATATCGTTTACAGCCCTTTGAGTTTTGTGCATCAAGTCTAATTTTTATTGCGGTGAAAATGTAGAATTTCGTCCCAATAAATAAGCACCATTTGCGGGAAGTGTTGATTTTCTGTTTGGATTGGAAGAAAAGTGCAGCTGAAGCCCACCGAATGCTTGTGGGACCATCGCGGGAGACTTCTACAGGCAACAATTGATCCATTTAAGGGGTTACCCCCACTTGTGATTTTGAAAAACTCGATTTTTTATTGCTTTTTTTTGAAGTATAAGTATCTGAGAATATGTCCTGAAAATTTCAAGTCGATCCGAACAGAATGGACTGAGATATGAGCGTTGAAAGAGAAGAATCCGTTGTGTAAACGACCGGAAATTGAAAATTTAAACGCGTTTTTCTCAAAATGGCATTTCTGAAGTCGGTGACCAAGATTACTCGAACACTAATGAACCTATCTTCTTGAAATTTTGCAGGCTTATTTAATACATAAAAATGTAGTCTTTAATCGTTCGATTTTTTTTTCGAAAAAAATGGCCGTTTTATAGCCAAAAACGGCCGTTTTTTTCGTTAAAATCGAACCATTAACTTTGACTGTCCGCCATTTTGTGAAAAATGAATATTTTTTAAAATCCTTCGATTAAAGACTAGTTTATACTTATATTTGACTAAATCCATCCGCATTTTTTTTTTCAGATGATCCACTTCGCAGCAATGTTGGTCACCGCAAAACGTGTATATAAAAACATTATTTCATTGACGGCCATTTGCCACTAAACAATGTAATATTTTTCAATAAAAAAATTACTGAAAGTTCTTCAAGATGTGTTCTTTAAGATGGTATATTGATCGATTAAAAATTTTTTGTAGTTTTCTTCAAAAAAAATTCATGAAAAAGGCCTTTTCTTGCGCTACAAGTGGGGGTAACGCCTTAAAGCGAGCTATAGCCGAAAAACGTCCAGAATATGCGACCAGACACGGGTCCATAATCTTTCAACATGACAACGCTCGGCCTCACGTTGCTATTGTGGTTAAAAACTATTTGGAAAATAGCGGGTGGGAAATTCTGGCTCACCCGCCTTATAGCTGAGACCTTGCCCCTTCCGACTACCATTTGTTTCGATCGATGTAGAACGCTTTGACTGGAATACGCTTCACGTCACAACAGGGTATCAAAAATTGGCTCGATTCATTCTTGGCTTCAAAAGATGAACGCTTCTTCCGCGACGGAATTCATAAATTACCAGAAAGATGGGGAAAAGTAGAAGCTAGCGATGAACAATATTTTGATTAATGTATTAATTCATTTTATCATTCAAATAAGTGCGCATTTTAAGCAAAAAAACGGACCGAATTAAGTTGTACACCCGATACAATTTTGTAGCGACCGGACAGTGGGTTTTTGTAGGCCATCTTGGAATTCCTTCACAAAAACACGCAATTTTAATATTTTTTTTCTATGTAATTAGGTTGATAACCGACCCCAACATTTTACAGAGATGATTATTAATATATTTAGTGAAGTTAAAAAAAAAATTACGAAAATCCTATGGATTGAAGCCTGGCGATAGGATTATCTTAAGATCCGTATTTTGCAGAGTATGCCGTCACGTGCCATCAAATGTCATTTGATTGACTGGGCGTTTTGGCGCGTATTTTTAAAAGGATGAATTAAAACGCGATTCTTGAAGAATCTGCTGCATGTAAATACATGGAATAAACATTTACAGGTATTTTATGTACGTATGAACCATTTAAAACACTTTCCAAAAAAATAGGTAACATCCCTATTGTAAGTTACAGGCTAAGGGTGTGCCCTCGAAATGTTAATGGAGAGTCGCGGTTACTTTTACTTCGTGCGCTCGCTATTACTATATTGCTCGGTCACTCGTAATCGGAGCGACCCTGGTGACGAACATTTGTACCCAAACTTTTTACACCCTCGCGGGCGCTTTTTTCACCGTTTCCCCCATGGAATTCAAACTCCCTAGTAGACTTCCGAGCGAATTTCAATCCGCCTGGATACGGATCAAGAACTTTATGCTCCTGTTTCAGTTTCCGAAACTTTTCTCAATTATTTTCCCACGGAATGTACCGGTCAAGCGCCAAAATGCGTCTTTTCATCGCGGACGTACGATGCAATGCTCGAAATTTACGAAAGTCGCGCCGGCGCCCCGAGCGGAAACGGACGTGACAATCGTTCCCTCGCGAGATTGTAAACATCGCGTGGAACACCGTGCAGCCGTCTGAAACGTGTTCGTTTTTTTTTTGCACGCGCGAGTAGAGTAGAAAGATCGTATATTCGCGTCCGCGGATGTAAATCAAAGGAAAATCGAGTAGCGAATATAGTCGTTGGTATGGAATTCTCGAGGAATTTCGTTTTGAGCGCGGTCGTTTTTTTCCTGACCGTCGAGGGAAGCGTTTTTACGGAGAGTTTCAGATCGGAGGACGAGAGTTGCTTCTCGTTCGCCGGTGGCAGCGTTTATCCAACCGGCACGAAACATGCTGGTCATCAATTGCACACGACAAAGGCCGTCAGTGAGTTTTCAATATTCATTTTCCATTTTAATCGATCGATTTTTTTCAAATTCTCAAAATAACGTGAAGTATTTTTTTTTTTTCGTTTTTTATTTTTCAGCGCAAAATTTCGCGATGCTCGTTTTTCTTTATTCGACGCGAAACATCGCGTTGCTCATTTTTTTTTACGCGAATTATGAATAATCGCGACAATTCTCGTTATTTCGAAAACAGATTTTTGGTTTCGCTTGCCTTTGTTTTTCAGACAACGAGAATGATAAAGAAATCAATGATCGCGATAATTCTGATTATTTCGAAAGTTGTTTTATTCTCGGGCTTTTTCGTTTTTGATAACAGGAATGCGATGAAAAATGAACCCGATAATTCTCGTTATCTCAAGATCTTTTTTCGCTCTTTTTTTTGACGATGCGAATAAATAAATACGCGTATGACTGTGATTTGAGTTTATTTTCGATTTGTCGCAATGTTTGCGTATAAACGAATTAGTCTCGACACTTATTTTATTTCTCGTATGCAAAGGATATTTGCGCCTTCCGCAAAGTATGAGGAACTTTATTAACTTTATTTTCTCATGAATTTGTCAAGAATTAATTTTGGGAGTGGAAAAATTCCACAGGGTGGGGAGAGAACGCTCTAATCCTGGATCGCGGCTCAATCTGTTTTTCCTGCTACAAAGGATACTTACTATTGAATAATTAGTAGTATCGAGTTTTGTTTGTTATCGCTCTAATTTCGTCCAATAAGCTATTAAGTAATTATTAACTATCTTATGATTGAGGAATTATCAACTACTTATTAGGCATACGATTATTTCTATATTGACAAAAAAGTCGTATTATGAATAAGTAATTAGTAATCTTAATTCAATTTTTGTATTAGAGTTCTCAATTTACGTATTGAAAGAAAAAAATCCCAATACCATTGAGTAAATTTTGATATGCGCTTGAAAGTACGAATTTTATTAAGAGTACGATTTATTCTCTATTGACACAAAATACCGTAATATGTATGCGTAAATTTTAGGTTTAATTAAGATTCCAAATTACTTATTAAGTATACGATTTTTTCTGTGTTGACAAAAAAATTGTATTATAAATAAGTAATTAATAATCTTAATTTGATTTCTGTATTCAATTTCTTAATTTCTGTAGTGGCCTTGTGATATAATTTATGCAATCATATTACAAAATTGTAATATGATTGCTTAAATCTTAATGTTAATTAAGATTGCTGATTACTCATTAAGAATACGAGTTCTTTCTGTATTGATTGGGTAAATTCTAATTTTAATTAAGATTGCTAATTATTAATACGATTTTTTTCTGTATTGAAAAAAAATCCGTATTCGTGATAAATAATGAACAATCTTAATTTGATTTTTGTATTCCACTACTCGAGGAGTTTCGATACCGGCGATACAATGTTGCCATGCTAAAGCACGTTAAAAACATAAAAAATTTCAAAAAGTTCGGAATTTTATGAAATTTGGTGAACATATTCTTTAGTGCCAAATTTGACAATACAATTTTTTTCAGATTTTTCTTCTGCATAGTTATCGAGTAAGTTAATACTAAAGTTCACGTGTATAAGCATAGCGTTCCCATGTACAGGGTGTCCAATAGGAAGTTGCTGAAACTAATCGACTGTCATTTTAAAACACTTGCACAGAATCAGAAAAGCCAAATTGCTTTAAATAGAGGAAACTCTGCAGTTTTAAACGCACATAAATAAAACCCGGTCAAATATTTTTTATGTCAATTTATTACATCTTATAAAAATAACGAAAAAGTACAGTGATTAATGATAGATATTTTCGAAGTGCGAACCGTTAGATTGTGCACAAAAATCAATTCTCTTTCGAAAACTGTGAAAAACTGTGTCCAACATATCGTTCGTAATGCCGCGAACCACGTCCTGGATGGCCGCGATCGGTTCTTCTACTGTGCTGGAGTTTTTAGCGTAACAATGATCTTTAATGTAACCCCACAAGAAAAAATCACAAGGGTTCAGGTCTGGTGAGTACGGAGGCCATTCTAGTCCGCCTTGAGCAAATTTAGGGTACCCCAGACCGATTACTCGAGTCCCGTATACGCGATGAATAGCTTCAAACACCTCATGAGTCCGGTGCGGCGTCGCTCCATCTTGCATGAAGTAAACATTTTTAACCAGTTCCCTCTTTTGCATAAGGGAAGAATTTCGTTTCCAAAAGATGTTTGTAACTTTCTCCTGTTACCGTAGATTCCAAGAATTGCAAATAAAGTCCTTTTACTGACATCGCTGCCCATGCCGTTACTTTCTGTGGATGAAGGGACTTTGCTAGCGATATGTTGGGATTTTCTGTTCCCCAAAACCGGTAATTTTGCTTGTTTACGTACCCATTCATCCAAAAATGTGCTTCATCGGAATAAATAATCAATTTCTCATTAAGTTCTTCGGCTTCAAACATTCCCGTAATAGTGTTACAAAATTCGATGCGTTTCGTCATGGCACGTTCAGTTAACAATTGATGAGTGCTTATTTTATACGGATAAAACTTTTAAAAATATTTCAAAATCTTGTGTAATGATGATTTGGTTATTTTTAATGCTTGAGCAGCTTTCCGAATCGAATCATTTGGATTTTGTTTGAAATAATTCTCAACTTCGTTGATCTTCTCTGGTGTAGTCACCGTAACAGATGGACCTGGCAATTCGTGTCTACGGTCCTGGAGTGTACCATATTTCACGAAGTTATCGATTATCCTACAAAAATTAACGTAAAATTACTTCAACGCAGTTTAATTGAATTGAAACACAAGTTGTGTGATAGATGAATATGAATAAGTATTAAATTCTTACCTTTTCAGAGTGTTTTCGCTGGCAACTCTGTGAGTTCCAAACTTAGTATGAAACCCTCTATACGCATTACTATAAATTTTTCCCCTCGAGAAGAAGCACTCAATAAGATATACTTTTTCTTCCGTGGTGAGCTCACTCATTTTGACACGCACGTACTTGCTTCAACCACGGCTGGAATAAAACTGCGGAGCCTCAGGTATGCGCCTTAGAAAAAAGGACCCCTTTTGAATTCATGGAGGGAAGAGACACTTATTTAGTTTTAGCAACTTCCTATTGGACACCCTGTATATAGGTGTACATTGCAGACATAATAAATCTTCTTTAATGCTTAATTACTCGATAACTAAGTGGAAGAAAATTTTGAAAAAATTTGTTTTCACACTTAATGTTGAAGAACATTATCACCAAATTTGATCAATTTCTTAACATTTTGACTTTTGTACCGAAACTCCTTAATGTCCTTCAATACAGAAAAAATCGAAATAGTACTTAGTCCATTTTTTACATGCCGTTGAAGTCACATTTTTTATTACCATTACGGTTTTTTTCTGTATTGACGAAAACATCGGACTCTTAATAAATAATAAATATTTTTTTTTTCGATTTTCGTATTAAATTTCTCAATTTCTGTATTGAAAAAAAAATCGTAATCATATTACGATTTTTTCTGTATTGACGAAAAAAGTCGTATTTCTTATAAATAATTAATCATTTTCATTGGATTTTCGCATTCATTTTCTGAATGTTTGTATTGACAATAAAACCGTAAATATATTACGATCTTTTTCTGTGTCGATGAAAACGTCGTATTATTACTAATTAATGAATTATCTTAATTAAACTGAATTAACGTCGTTTATTAGAGGTATTTGAAAATTTCCGACGCAGAGATCTGCGCAAATTGTTTATAAGCAATGACGAGGCTACCGATAACGCGACCCTCTTTCCGCTTCCAGTCGGCAAACAAGCACCGTTCTGGAAAGGCAACGCCGTCGTGAACGGCGAGTTTGAGGAGATCAAGTTGAGCGACTACAAGGGAAAATATCTCGTCTTCTTCTTCTATCCTCTGGACTTGTAAGTCGCGTTTATCCAATCGTGTACATTATTATTGCGGGAAAATCCATTATTTTCGGTTTGTTCGATAATTCGCAGCACGTTCGTGTGTCCTACCGAAATTTTGGCGTTTTCCGACCGCTCCGAGGAGTTCAAGAAATTGAATACGGAGGTGGTGGCCGCATCGGTGGATTCTCACTTCACGCACTTGGCCTGGACTCACACGTCGAGGAAGGAGGGAGGCCTGGAGAACATCAAGATCCCGCTGTTGTCCGATCTCACCCATCAAATAGCCAAAGATTACGGCGTTTACCTGGAGGACCTGGGACACACGCTTCGGTAACGAACAGCACATTTTTACTTCCGGCTGCCACATTACGTTCCTCCGGACGGGCCAAAAATCTGCGACTTTTGGGGAACATCCCTTGAACGACCTCTGCTCATTTTGAAACTCAGAAATTTCTTTCCTCCCGAAATAATAAGGAAAAAGACAGGGAATTTCAAAATTCTCTGGGATTTTTCCAGAATTTACCTTTTGCAAGAATCACAAAAAACGAAGCCAACCTGAAAAACAAAACAGAAATGTATAAAAATAAATATTTGTAATATTTATTTTATTCTTCATTATATACAAAAAAAAGTTATGTCAGTGCCAAACATTGAAAATTTCAAAAACCAAAAACTGATTTACCCTAAAGCTTCATACATTTGCATTCAATTTGTCGATACACAACCATACAATTATTATTGTAGATAAGTGTTTATATTTATTTTTCATTTATTGGCACTAACGTAAAAATTTCTGTTTATTAAAAACAGGTTTTGTATTTGATTTTTAATGTACTTTTTTTTTTGCTTTACAGTGCTTAAATTATTTTTCGCATTTCAGTTTTTTATTTAGAATCTTAATTTTAACATTTAACATTTTCATATAGATGATTTTGAAAAATATTATGTTCTTTATTTGACTCTAATCTGCTTGCAATAATTGCAAAACCTGTATGGAAAATCTGGAAAAGTCTGCACAAAAAATGGCCCAAGACCGAAGTGAAAGTATCGATTTTCGGTAAAAAAAAAACAACCCTCTACCTTTATCCCCTACTAACTTCCGTCTTCGTTGATATACGCGACGAATACAATTTTTCATGCAAACTTCTACACCCCCTTTTAACCCCTTAAGGGAGACTTTGTCCTTGGAGTGCCATATTTCAGGTGTTTACATTTTATTTTTTTTAAAGGAAACGAGTAAAGCTTTTTGAGTGCGGTTTTTTTCTTGCTTTTATTCATGATATACAGAACGTTAAAAATTTTGTTTTGAAAAAAAAAAAAACAAAATGGCGGCCGTTGCAGCTCCGCGAAAACAGGTCCTCAAATCGGGGGAGGTAAACGGCTGACATCACTTTGTTGATCTGAAACAAATTCAAAGCATATTATCAATCTGTGACCCTTTGGTCACGGAATGACGGATGGGTTTTTCGTTTAGTACAAATTTCGAAAAATGGCGGCAATTTAAAAAAAATCGAATATTCGCGTTTTTTTTCGCATAAAAAGATAAATAATAAATGCAAAAATGTATCTATCGAAAAAACAATCCGTCATTCCGTGAAGACATATTTTCTGAGTATGCTCTCCAAATTTCAGGTCGATATGTTAATTACAGCGGTCAGGAGAATGTCAGCCATTTTTAAAAACGTGTTTAAAGTTTTGTAATGTGTTTACACAAATGTGTTTATAATTACCGCTAATCGGCAATGCCTGGTCCATAGAGGCATCCCTCCTCTTCTAGCTGCTCATGTTGAGCCGCTAACATCTCCCGCTGGGCACAACGGACAAAGTCTCCCTTAAGTATACTTCTATGCCAGAAAGTCATACTAAGAGTCATGAAAAAATCCCCAATCCTTGCCTTAAAAATCCTTAAACGTCATGCAATTTCGGTTCTGGTCAAAATTAGACACCCTGCAGAGTAAGCACCCCTAATTCTCTCCTCCATATATAACTTGGCGTCGATCTGTCCACCCCTAACGCCATCTTACAATACCTGCTCTGTATTTTTCAAAAACACTTATTTCTCCCATTCCCCATATTCCAGTCTATACATTACTCCTGCTTTAACTATTGAGTAATAAATAGAGCACTCTCCTCCATCATGTCCACAATTGCAAGCATTTAGAACTCACTTTTCAACGTTACATTCGTCTCGATAATATCCACCGTCTGTTCTCCTCCCCCAAGCGCCCTCTTCATCATTGACGGACGAGGAATCTTGCGCCAAATTACCATGAACGATCTTCCGGTTGGACGCTCGGTCGACGAGACCCTCAGATTAGTCCAGGCTTTCCAATACACGGATGAGCACGGCGAGGTTTGCCCAGCGGGATGGAAGCCGGGCCAAGATACGGTGCGTAAAATTTCCTTACAATTCACTCGGACCTCACACCCAAACAAACCCTTCAATCATCAATTCCAAAGGCTTCAATTTTCTATCGATTGATTAATAATTATTACTGTCAATTACGCGAAATTTTGAAGCTCAAGACCTCAACAAATCCAAACCCAAGCATCATCTACAATGACTGTCCTCGAAGATTCAAGTCGCACCGGATTGCAAACAAAAATAAACAAGGCGATAAATAATACTCAAATACTTGCATTGTCTTTTTACGCTTATTTATTTTAGAAAAGAAAAAAAATGCTTGCTTCCATATTTGAAGGACATGTTATTTACAGTACAGAAGCAACGTCATCGTACATCACATTTGAATACCAAGTCGTTTTTGTTGCGCGAATATAATCGTATGACAAGTCAATGCGATTCGTGTTGCATTGTGTCAAGCGACAAGTGAACCCCCCCGTACCCAAGTAACCTTGGCCTGTGTCCGAGTAACGTGAAAGCCTCGTTTCCGTTACAGATTATCCCGAATCCGGTGGACAAGAAGAAGTTCTTTGCCAAACATCTCGTCTAATGGGTTTTGGCCGCGTACCGTGTCATCGTTTGCACAAACGCCATATCTGTGAATGCGATATTTGTATCAAACAATTTGTTTATCGAGAGAGAAAAAGAGAGAAAAATAAAGTAACATTCGCATAATATACGCGGGGATGCCCACACGCATAATATATGCGGCGATGTTCATTGACCACGTGATGTATTAGGAGTACAACTTTGCAGTGACCGTTTTACTTAGAGAGCCACTGCGGCCGAAGTAGTGGCCCTAGCTCAATAAAAAAAGTGGCATTTTAAACTAGAGGCTCTTTTCAAAACGTCTCCGGGATATGGGTATGATCCAAAAGCAAGGAAACTGGGTCCCGCATGAGTTGAAGCCGAGAGACATCGAGCGCCGATTTTTCACCTGTGAACAACTGCTCCAAAGACAACAAAGGAAGGGATTTTTGCACCGGATTGTGACTGGAGATGAAAAGTGGGTTTATTACGATAATCATAAACGCCGAAAATCATGGGGACTGCCTGGTCATATTCCGTCATCGACGCCCAAACCGAATATTCACGGATCCAAAGTGATGCTGTGTATCTGGTGGGACCAGCTGGGCGTTGTGTACTATGAGCTGCTCAAACCATCCGAAACCATCACAGGGGAACTCTACCGACGTCAGTTGATGCGCTTGACTAAGGCACTCAAAGAGAAACGGCCACAATTCAACGAAAGACATGACAAGGTGATACTGCAGCATGACAATGCCCGACCCCATGTTGCAAATGTCGTGAAAAAGTACTTGGAAAAGCTGAAATGGGAGGTTTTATCCCACCCGCCGTACTCTCCAGACATTGCCCCTTCCGACTATCACTTGTTCCGGTCAATGGCACACGATTTGGCTGACCAGCACTTCGGTACTTACGAAGAAGTCAAAAATTGGGTCGATTCCTGGATTGCCTCCAAGGACCAAGACTTTTATCGACGCGGGATTCGAATGCTACCTGAAAGATGGGCCGAGGTCGTAGCTAGCGACGGGCAGTACTTTGATTAAAAAATATGTAGCCACTTTTTTATAATAAAGCCTTAAACTTTTGAAAAAAAACGGTCACTGCAAAGTTGTACTCCTAATAACATATCCAAATTTCAACAAAATCGAAGGGTTTCCGATCTAAAGGAATCCGATTGCTGGCCGAAAGAAGGACAAAGCTTGTTCCGACGGGGCGATGTTTTAAATAAACCAGTTTGTCGATTAGCTACACTATTCTTTTCTTTCGCTAAAAAAAGGCGGTTTCGTATGCAACCACTTAATAAAAAGGGGTAGGCTCTTGTCGTCGGCCAACATCGAAGGATGACGATCGTATGTCTTTCTCAACAACTTGTCACGATTCTCAACGTACGTTCGTTTTCTCGCGTCCGCTCGGCTCTCCTTTCCCTCAGTCGTTCTTGGCGCGTTTTGGACTCGATATCGTGATCAATTGTACTCTTCGAGGAGTTTTGACCTGCAGTACGGGCCGCGAATCCATTTTCGGTGGAGTACTTTTTACGTTCTTGGCTCTGGTGTCCACGTCGTCGCTCGTCGTTGCGTCGCTGTACACCAATTTGATGTCCTGACTTTCCTCGACCTCGACGGGTCTCGCTCGACAAGGCTCGTCAAAGACGGATTCTTTTTTCTCGGCGGCTTCCTCGTGCTCCTCGACGATCGGTCTCGACGGGGCTCGTTGCGTTATGTCGATGTCCATCGCGTCGCTGTCAAACTCGACCGGGACGTCTCGAGGCTTCTTACGATTCTTCTTGTTCGTCTCGTCCGTCGTGGACTTTTCGGCCTCGTGATTCGACAGCCGGTTCAACGGGACGCCTTTGCTCGTGTCCAAAACTTTGCCCAATTCGCCTTCTTGAAAGTGGACGATCGAACAGTAGCCGTCCGTGGATGATATCACCAGAATTCTGCCGTCGGAAGACCTTGAAGGTTGGGATAATTTGTTGTAATGTCGGTGCAGGGTGTCTCGTTAAGGGTTCTTCTCACTTTTGACGCTAAAAAAGGGGCCGTCCATATATTACGTCATCGATTTTTGCTGATTTTCGACCCCCCCCCCCCCTACAATCATCCTATCGTCATTTCCTAATGACCCCCCCCCCCTCTCGCAAAATTGACGTCATTACCAGTTTGGCAAAATTAAAACATTTGCGCATTTGAGAAAAATTGGGTAACATTAAAACATTTTGTTATAGAATCATCTTTTATTATTTTGTACTTTGGCAATGTTTATTAATATAATAATATTATTCTTCCCTATTCTTTAGTTTTCTTTGGATAACTCCCACATTTTGTTATAGAATCATCTTTTATTATTTTGTACTTTGGCAATTTTCATTAATATAATAATATTATTCTTCCCTATTCTTTAGTTTTCTTTGGATAGCTCCCACGGAGTTTTCACCCATTCTTGCAAATCCTGGATCACGGGTAATATCTCCGTATCCTCCCCATATTCATTTTGGCTCGATCGAACTATTTTCATAGGTACGCTGTTATTTGAAGTTCTCGAATATAATGTAGACAAACCTTATGTAATAAATAAATAAATAATGAGTTCAATAATTAATACCATTAGGTACTTGCAAAATATTTTTCATCGCTCATGCGGGGAAACCACTCTAGTTGTACAATATACTATTGTACATTTTGAAGTAACTGGTATCACAAGAATGACGTCAATTTCAAAACGCCCCCCCCCCCCCCCCCCCTCATCCATCATTTACCGTCATCCGTAGACGAACCTCCCTCCCCCAAATTTAGAATGACGTAATATATGGACAGCCCCTTAAAGGCTATTTTCATAAATTTTTTGATGGGTTTGTATTAAAGCTATTCATATAAAAGTTGTTACACTTGATAAATACACTTTTGAAATACATTTAAAAAAATTTTGTAATGTTTTTATGTAACCCAAACAAACTTTAAACGCGTTTTTCTCGAAACAACGTTTTTCGACGGCTTGCTGATAAAATCTTCGAAACTACTGAACCGATCGTTATGAAATGTTAACCACACACTCTTTACAACTATAGCCATAGCGCATATCAAGGATTTTCTTAAAATTTGATATTTACTTTTTCTTTGCGAAAAAACGGTGAAAAAACACGTTTTTTTTTTGGTTTTTCGAAAAATGTCCGCCATTTTGTTATTTTTGCATATATCAAAAATCGTATAATATGCGCTATAGCCATTAACATACTGAATCCAAAACTGTTTGATCTTTTTGTTTCGGATAATCCATCTCCGAGATTTCATCAACATCGCGAACCTTCAATTTTTTAGGACATCTTTTTAACTACCATTTTAGTCTATAAAGAGTGACTTGGAAAATAATTTTTTTAAACATGTATTTCGAATGTGTACTTATTAAGTGTAACGACTTTTATATCAATGTCTATAATTTAAACCTATCATAAAATCATGAAAATAGCCTTTTTTAGCGTCTGAAGTGAGGAGACCCCTTAATGTCGAAACTTTGCTTTAGGAAACGGTGCAATGCGTATCTCGAAATTTGAGAGTTGTCAAACTGATTAATTTTTAGGGCAGGATCTACATTTACAGCGTTAAAAAAATCGATTTCTTCTTCTTTAAACGAAAGAACTATACATGAACGGGCCGCAGGCCGTGATGGGCAAAAAGTAATTCAATTAATAACAATTACAATTGCTACTGTAATTGACAATTTAATTACTTTGTAACAGATTCTTTAAGTAATTATTTACCACAAGTACCTAGTGCAATTTAAGGGGCTATACCAGTGTGGCACTTTCAAATTGATTTTTTTTTGCCTTTTTCGAGTTTATACTTTCAAGAATGTGATTATAATATATATCATTTATATCAATATCATTTGATCGTGTAAAAATCGATAGTTAAATCTTTATACGCGTTTTTCTCAAAATGACATTTTTCAAAGGCCATAGCCGGGTAAGTAGAGAAAAATTGCCCCCGCATTTTTTCCAGCGAAATTTGGAGTATATTCTGAGGTATAAAAAAAAACAAATGTTCTGAAAATTTTATGTCCGTCAACGCAATGGTTTTAGGAAAATGAATTTTTTGTAAATATCAAAAAAAAAAAAAAATTTTCGGGAAACGGTACAGTGGATCGATTTGATTTTTTTTTGGTACTTGTTCCGATCAAACGTGTTACGAAATAAAATTATAGAACATCTTGTGAAAGATTAAGGTTTGAAAAAAAAATAATGTTCCTTGTTTTATTATTTTTTTACTATAATCCACTTGGGGTACAATAGCGAACATTTTTTCATATAATCTTTGGGCACCTGATTAGATTATATAATTTTTTCAAAATGATCGGTTTGGTACGCCACAATGGAAAAAAAAAAGAAACACACTTTATTGATATATTTTAGTTATATATATATATATATATATATATATATATATATATATATATATATATATATATATATATATATATATATATATATATATATATATATAACTAAACTATTATATATTATATATTAAATATATATATATATATATATAACTAAAATATATCAATAAAGTGTGTTTCTTTTTTTCACTGTGGCGTACCAAACCGATCATTTTGAAAAAATTATATAATTTAATAAGGTGCCCAAAGATTATATGAAAAAAATTTCGTTATTATACCCCAAGTGGATTATAGTAAAAAAAAAAAAAAAAATAAAACAAGGAACATTATTTTTTTTTAAATCTTAATCTTTCGCAGGATGCTCTATAATTTTATTTCGTAACAAGTTTGATCGCGAAGCGTTTCCGGAATTTTCATTTTTTTTTTTATTAAAAAAAACCATTCATTTTTCCAAAACCATTGCGTTGACGGGGATGAAATTTTCAGAAAATTCGTTTTTTTTTATACCTCAGAATATACTCCTAATTTCGCTGGAGAAAATGCGGGGGCAATTTTTCCCTACTTACCCGGCTATGGCCTTTGCTGACAATGTAAATCAAAGAGCAATTCCCGAAAATCACCCAAATTTTCAGCGCTCCCACTGGTATAGCCCCTTAAGGGGTTACCCCCACTTGCGATTTTGAAAAAATCGATTTTTGTATTGCATTTTTTTGAAGTATAAGTATCTGAGAATATGTCCTGAAAATTTCAAGTCGATCCGAACAAAATTGACTGAGATATGAGCGTTCAAAGAGAAAAATCCGTTGTCTAAACGACCGGAAATTGAAACTTTAAACGCGTTTTTCTCAAAATGGCATTTCTGAAGTCGGTGACCAAGATTACTCGAACATTAATGAACCGATCTTCTTGAAATTTTGCAGGCTTATTTAATACATAAAAATGTAGTCTTTAATCGTTCGATTTTTTTTTTCGAAAAAAAAATGGCCGTTTTATAGCCAAAAAACGGCCGTTTTTTTCGTTAAAATCGAACCATTAACTTTGACTGTCCGCCATTTTGTGAAAAATGAATATTTTTTAAAATCCTTCGATTAAAGACTAGTTTATACTTATATTTGACTAAATCCATCCGCATTTTTTTTTTCAGATGATCCACTTCGCCGCAATGTTGGTCACCGCAAACCGTGTATATAAAAACATTATTTCATTGACGGCCATTTGCCACTAAACAATGTAATATTTTTCAATAAAAAAATGACTGAAAGTTCTTCAAGATGTGTTCTTTAAGATGGTATATTGATCGATTAAGAAAGTTTTGTAGTTTTCTTTAAAAAAATTCACGAAAAAGGCCTTTTTTGCGCTACAAGTAGGGGCAACGCCATAAATTAATTTCTCAGTGATATAAATTCCAATAGAATGTAAATATTTTGGTTTTAGTCCCACGACTCCTTAAATCGCCCCCTGTCGAATAAACGGTAAAAACGACAATCTTATGATAGATCGAGCAGTCTTACCAGGCGACGTCCGTGAGTCTCGTGTAATGAATATTCGACACGACGGCAATGGGCGAAATTTGTTGCGTGTCGTAAATCATGACCGAGCGTTGCGTTGCCACGGCGAAGATCATTCTGTATGGCAGAGCGAGCATCGATACGGGCCCGTCCTCGCGCAACTCGAAGTAAATCGGGCAGCAGCGTACCGCTATCGTCGACTCGTCCAGCGACGGTAAAATCATAATTGGCCTGGAACATCCAAACAATAACAACAATAATCCACTGTGAAAAGGCTCAAGATTTTTCACTTTCGTTCGCTTACTCCTTCAAATTGTGCGTGGAGAAGATTATAGTTGCGTTCGCTATTCTCTCGGTGGACTCTTGCGGCTCGATTATGCCGGAAGGCGCGATCACGAGGGACCCGTCGATGCTGAACGTCAATCGCCTGAAGAACGACTTGAACGTGTCGTCGTGAAACAGTCGAACCGATTTACCCTCCAGCGGATGGCCCGGTGGCGTTGGTATTTTTGCCTTGTGCACTCGCTGAACGGTCTTCATCGTATTCACGTCTATGAGCCTGCATTGCCTGTGTGCCATATGAAGTTTATCGAATTATCGAGTTCGCGTGAGTATTGATACCTGCGGTAGAACGTCGATTATCCGAATCAATTGGGACCGGGCGCCTTTCGGGTAATCGAAAATTTGGTTGATACCTCCAGTTGGAAAAAAAATCCAGGGCTACCAAAATGTAGGCATTGTCAAGCCATTCAAATAGTACCCCGACGTCTGAAGGCAGTGGGATTGATTGGGCGCGTCGGTGTAAACAAACCACTCATTAGCACAGAGAATAAGAAGGCTAGATTGAATTTTGCCAAAAATATCAACATTGGACAGTATCGAATTGGCGGAAAGTTCGTTTTTTCCGACGAATCCAAATTTCAATTGTTCGGAAGTGATGGTCGCAAGTACGTAAGACGTCCAGCAGGTACCAGGTACGATGTACGATATCAAATTCCAACTGTAAAACACGGTGGCGGAAATGTTAAAGCTTGGGGAGCATTTTATGATAACAGTATTGGTCCGCTGATAGAAATCCAAGGCAATATGGACGCTATGATGTATCGAAATATATTGCAAGATCATATGCTCCCATTTGCAAAGAAAAATATGCCGAATGGGTGGATATTTCAACACGACAATGATGCCAAACATGCTTCGCGTCTTGTGAAGAATTTCCTTGAAAGCCGAAAAGTCCGCCTTCTCGACTGGCCCTCGCAGTCACTGGATTTAAATCCGATTGAACATTTGCGGCAAGAGCTCAAGGTTCGCGTTGGAACGAAGAATCACTCCAACAAGACGGAATTATGGGATCATTTGCAATATGAGTGGGAAAAGATGCCACAAGATCGCATCTCGCAATTAATTGCGTCTATACCCCGACGATGTGCTGCTGTAATCGCTGCTAAGGGCATGGCAACGGAGTATTGACTCTAGAAATAAAACTAAATCATGCTTTGTTATTTTTATAATGTTTTGATTTTTGTTTTCATACGCAATAGTATATGGCCCAATACTTTTGCACAGTCATTAAACAAAAACGGTTGGATAATTAATTGTTCAAGAGTGATATTACTGTTTATACCACATTTTTTTTTATTTCAAGCATCTCGACGCCAATTATGAGTGTCATCACTCGTTTGTATTTCCCGTACCATCGTGTTTCTATGCAATATCCACGAAAAATAGGATGGCCTGAAACTTTTGCACGCTACTGTATATATAGACCAAAAAAACTCAAATCTGATGTCTGAAGTGACGTACCTGTCCGTACTCAACGTGCATATGAATTGATTGCAAGGATCCCAGCAAACGCCCTGCACGAAGCCCTTGTAATCCCTCAGTATGCTGACGCTGCGTCCCTTATTGATGTCCCAGACGATGGCGCTGTTGTCGACCGATCCGGACACAAGGAAATTTGAGTCGGGCGACCAAGCGATGTCGTATATGTCCTCGAGATGACCTCTGAGAACTTTCCACGAGTTCCATTGCTCCTTGTTGAGATTCTCCTCGCCGGGCAACGGCGGCAGATGAAACTCGTCCTTTTGCTTCCACAGAATGATGGCGGATTCTGGATGTTCGAATGACCGACGTTTACAGATCGAGTAGCCAAGAATGATGGAGTTATTCCTAAATTGAGCAGGCCTACCATTTTGTTTGGATTTGCTCGTTTCGTCGAAAAAGTATTAACAATTTGTAATATACTAATCCTGATCTGATATATTAGGCATCCAACTTTGCTTCCACCGTTTTTCGATAGATGGCTGCAGCGGTAAGTGCTGGTCAAAATGGGCAGATAAAAAATGTCACACGGTAAGCTTGGACATCTGTCAACATAACGCGCGTTAGCGAATTTGCGAATTTTCATGTGAATATAAACACAAATTTATTCATGCTTCACTTATTTGCATTCACATGCATGCGTACAAATACAATTGTATTTACGAATATTCTGAACATACAAATAAATTCACAGAAAAAATTCTGAATATTCACAGAAAATGTGAATAGTTATAAAAAAATCCTGTGAATTAAAAAGAATTACATCAAAATCTGTGAATGCACATGTATTCACAAAAAATTGTTAATACAAAAAATTCACAAAAGAAGTTGTGAATTTTTTTCGTATTTGAGCCAAATTAATATCAAATTCCCAATGATTAGATTAAAATTCACACCAAAAGTTCTTACGTATTTTGAGAGATAACATTTGCATCAAGACAAAGAAATTTTAGCAAAAAAAGTTTTGAGTTTTAAATATTACATTATAAATATGAAAAAAATTCACAAAATGAGTTGTGAATTTCCTCAAATTTAAGAAAATTGAAATCGAATTCACAACAATTGTATTAAAATTTACACCACGAGTGAGTTCTTACGCTTTTCTTTCCTTCCTTCTTTTCTTCAACTTGAGGCAATCGACAACTCATTTTGTACATTTTTTTCATATTTATAATGTAATATTTGAAACTCACAACTTTTTTTGCAAACATATCTTTTCCTCGACGAAATGTTTTCTCTCAAAATACGCTAGAGCTCACTTTTGATGTAAATTTTACTCTAATCATTGTGAATTTGATTTTAATTTGTCTTAAATACGAAAAAAATTCATAACTTATTTTGTGATTTGTTTTGTATTTACAATTTTTTGTGAATATTCACAATTTTCATTCACAAAAAATTCACAAAATGAGTTGTGAATTTCCTCAAATTAAGAAAATTAAAGTCGGATTCACAACAATTGTATTAAAATTTACACCACAAGTGAGTTCTTACGCTTTTCTTTTCTTCAACTTGAGGCAATCGACAACTCATTTTGTAAATTTTTTCATATTTATAATGTAATATTTGAAACTCACAACTTTTTTTGCAAAAATATATTTGCCTCGACGCAATGTTTTCTCTCAAAATACGTAAAAACTCACTTTTGGTGTAAATTTTAATCTAATCATTGTGAATTTTGATTTTAATTTGTCTTAAATACGAAAAAAATTCGTAACTTATTTTGTGATTTTTTTTGTATTTACAATTTTTTGTAAATATTCACAATTTTTTCTGTGTATTTATTTGTACGTTCAGAATATTTGTGAATACAATTGTATTTGTATGCATGCATGTGAATACAAATAAATTCGTATTCACACTTGTGAATACGAATTTATTTATATTCGTATTTACAATAAGTGAAGTATGAATAAATTCGTATTCGTATTTAAATAGAATTACGCCCAACTCTGCTTGAAAACGCTAAAATGGGAGTTCTTACCCCACTCGCCGTACTCTCCGGACGTTGCTTCTTTCGACTATCATTTGTTTCTATCGTTGCCACACGGCCTGGCTGATCAGCATTTCCGCTCTTACGAAGAAGTCCAAAAATGGATCGATTCGTGGATCGCCACAAAAGACACATCGTTTTTTCGAGACGGTATCCGACAATTGAGAAAAAGATGGGAAAAAGTAGTAGCTAACGACGGACAGTACTTTGAATCATGAACAGGTAACCACTTTTTTTTAGAACGAAGCCTCCAATTTTGGAAAAAAAAAGGCGGAAGCAAAGTTGTACACCTAACAGAAATAAAGCCTAAAGAATTCAGAAGCCAATAACTGGTCGGTGGGTGAACAATCAAATGTTGCTGTAGCAATAATGTTCCGTCGCCAAAGTGGCAACCTCCCTCTATTTTGTTTCTCTTTCAACTATCTGTCCATAGATGGAAATCGCGGCGACTTGCCGTCATCTCCCGTAGCAAGAATTTCCGCAGACGGTGAGAATCTCACGACGTTGACGGCTTTCTGATGGCGCTCGAGGTCTGCGACGCACGCTATGGAAGCTGTCCCGCTCTTGCTGACGGTCAGGTGCCATATCTAGGAGAGAACAAAACAAAATGTTCCATCCGTGAAAGATATTCTGTCGTGTCCATCTCGCTGCGATGGCAAAACTCACGCATCCCTAGCTCTTTACCGACACGAGATTTCGGATATAAAATCTCAAGAGAAAAAAACCCTATCAACTGATAATTCATCCAGTGATTCGCGTGTATTTGCTTCGGGCGCTGTAGAATTTTTTAAGAATACATTTCAAATTGCAAGTTTGCTAAAAATGTCTTACTGCTGTATGCGGCGGTTAAAAGAAATAATAACAGGGAGCGTTACCATGAATAAAATAATAATAAGCGTAATAACGAATAAATTTTCTTATGGAGATAAAAATAATAATGAAATGCAAACATTATGGCATTAAGGGCGGGGTAAAGTATTTAAATTTTTTTTCATTTTTTTTAAATTTTTTAAGTGAATACATAATGTATCAAGAATATTGTGTTAAAATTTCAAGTCGATCGGAGTAAAATTGACGAAGTTATGAGTATTTGAGCGTCTATTGCTCCATGCCGTTCTCTTCTCGTCTGCGCTTTTCAAACCGTTTTTCTGAGACTTGTCATATTTGAAGTCCGTGTGCACGATAACTCAAAATCTACTGGACCAATCGCTTTGAAATTTTGCACAGTACTTCTTCACATAATTCACCAGGTATTGCCGAGAGCTTTTTTGTTATTTTTAATAATTACTAATTTTTCAACAACAAATTAGCCGATTTTTTTAGCGAAAATCGGGTTTTTGGCTCCCAAGTGCTACGAAAAATCGAAAAATCGAAAAAAAAAAAAAATCCTCCCGTCATTACCTCGAGAAACATCTCCTTTAACAAATGCATTTTGATTTTTTTGTTTCAAATGATTCTGTTGCGAGTTATGGTGCACACCGCAAACCAACTTTTTTTCGAGGCGCCTCCGGGGTTTAATTTTCACTCGCTCAATTTTGAATATTTTGCAATGCAAATTTAGGAGAATGTTGTTCAAATGTTACTTTATTATATGTAAATTTTTCAACAAACGAACACTATTCGTTACGCCAAAAAAAAATCTTAAAAACATGCCTTTTTTTCGCCGAATTAACTTTACCCCACCGTTAATATCAATAATAATAATGAGGATAAAATATCAACAAGAAAATGTGAATATAATGAAAATAATATCAATTTTGATAATAAAAATATGAACAATAAAATGTAAATATATTGATAATAATATTAATGATAATTACATGGGAATTGGTAGAACACCTCAAATTATATTTGGTAAATGAGTCTAAGTATGGAATAGGGCTGCAAGGTGTCTATTTGAAATAATGCGGATGGTAGATGGCCGAGGTTATGCCTAACGGAAAAAGCAAGAGCAATACATGATAACCCATAAACATGGGCGGAATAAATAAAAGAAGCAATGGAAAGCTTAGTTGAGGGGGTAATCTGGCAAGCCATACGGAAAGGAAATGTAAGGGAGCTCGAAAGAAAAACAGAAAGGGACATAAAAATTAAAATTGGACAAGAAATTCAATACGTATGAAGCAAAAACGATGGGTCGACATAATGCAAGGAATATAAACATAGGAGAACGGGCATATGTACGAAAAAATATTGGAAGGACAAGATGATTGGCGGAGAATTAAACAAAACATGGGTGAGGATATAATGTGGAAATGTTAGAAAAGACAGGGAAACACGGTATGTAGAAGCCAAACGTAGAATATGCAAACAGGTAAGTGATAAGTCGGACCATATTTGCAAATGTACAAAAGTTAAGGAAAAACTAAACTAAAAAATAGTAAAATAAAGTGGAACAATTGTTGAAAAACGGCAAGGTGTTAGGCATTGAGCGGTAAAAAGAAGCGCAACTGACAATGCAACCAAGCGATTTCATCAGACAATCTGAAAAACTAACAAGTAGGAATGATACGAGAAAACTAATGTCTAATAATTTATGGAGGCAGAAGGCATTTATGTAAATTCTCTTAAAAACGATATAAAAGGAATAAAATACTACTACTACTATTAATGATAATTACTACGAATAAAATCACAATAGTAATGAATTATAAACATTATAAAATTAATATCAATGATAATAATAATGGCAATAATAAAAAATTCAAACAAACCCAAACCGAGGATGCATGGATATTAATCGGATATTAAAAAATGAGAACAATAATAATGACAATGACAAATATCTAATTAGGGATAAAATGATAAATTAATAATAACGATAATGACAATAATAATAACGATGATAGAAATTATAATTAAAATAACAATAATAATAGTTACAATGTCTACAATAGTGATAAGAAAAATTGCCCTATTTCATATTTTTAATATTATTATATTAATCCAGGACAAAATATGATCCTGTTCTGACTAGAAAACGTATGACGTTGGAGTTTGCATCGTTGGAACACAACAAAAATCAAATCTTTTTTAAATCGAATTTTCTTTTTTGACTGCGAAAATCTCTCAACGTTTCAACGTATTGTTATTAGAGATTTACGACCTTAATTTGCAAAAGAAGAAAGCTTTGGATGAATGTAAAAATAAAGAAACGGAAGATCATCAACAAAAATCGTTGCATCCCGACGATGCAAATTTCAATGTTGTGAAATTGTTGACATGATTCAGCCTTTAATTTTTTTCGTTTCGCTATTCTATGCGCAGTGACGCGTTCCTAATTATTGTAGACGATTATAAAAATGCATGTGCTCTCGGATTAAATTTAGCATATCGCGAAAATCATGGAAACGATTTTACTTTCAAAAAATGAAAAAAATATAATGGAGAAAAAAAAATGTTGATGCAAATTTTTTTTAGAAAATACAACAAGACATAGTTTGGTGCAGCGGAATTTTGCATCGATCGAGGAATAGAACAATATGTCGAGGTGTATGTGTACGTATGTGGTTCGCTTTGAATGAAAAAATAAATATGTGCAACGTTACCAGGACGTGTGAGTCCGCACCGCCGGTTGCCAGACGCCAGAAGGCCTCACCCTTGGAATTTTCGGCGATTTTTGGTTGCACGTCGATACTGAGAACGGGATCGCGATTGTGCCACGATATCTCGGGTATGGTGCACTTCATGATCGCGCAGACGTTTTATCGCCGTTTTGATTTTCGACACGATATTATGCGATGAGCGGAAAATACGCGGCTAACGCAGGACCGTGTTCGTAACCTCAATCTGCTGACTCGAACGCTCATCGGGGAGACAAATGATGGGCGGTTTCCCGCGCATTTTCCCTCTGCGGTGAAAGGACGAAGGAGATGCTTATCGACTGAGAGTGTCGGACGGTATTTCAAGCTGGATGAACGCGGTACGCATAAATTAGGCAACGAGAGTGTACCACGCGGACCGCGTGGAGTGTCCTAATTTATCGACCTCTCTCGGTAAACTGAGTCGCGATAATACCGACTGCCAAGTGTGTCACGTCTGGAATTTTTTTCGATTCACTCACGCTGATCTGGTACGATGAGAAAGAAAAGAGTTGTGGCAAAAGGGAAAATACGATACCAAAATGGACGTAACATTTGTACAGTTATAGATAAACAAATATGCATTTATTCATATGACAGTTGCTGAAAATAATAAATGCAATTATAAAAGCGAAACGAAAATTGTTGTGGTAGTATTTGATCCCTTGTATACCCTTTTTAAGGTCTTAGGCCACAGTAACGGGTATAGGCCTCCGAAGTAACTTTCGTGGTGGCGCCGCGCAACGGCTGCCGGGGGCAAAACTTGGATTGGCGCATGGCGATTAAGTCAAACCGTCGCAAACACAAAAGAGCTAGGCTTGAGCAAGCATCATCGATTGTAGATCTCACATTGTGAATGGAATCCCTGATGGAAATCCGCTTATTGGAATTCGACAAATAATGTTGAAATCTGTTAAAAAATGTCAGAAACTGTGAAAATGAATAGATTCTAACATAATTTGATGGAATCGTACATATTTTGATAGATTCTGTCGGAAATAATCTATGAAAATCGGACAGAACCTCACATATTATGTTAACTTTACGGAATGTCATAAAATCACAGAATTCGATACTTTCTGTCATCTTTTTTGTCAGAAAATGTCATCTTTTAACAAAAAATGATAAAATTAATTTTCCATTTTTTGACATATTGTTGCATCGAAAAGAATGACAGAAAATGACAAAAAATGATAGAAAACGAATAATTTTTATCATAATTTGTTGTCACATTTTTGTTGAATTCTGACAGATTTCAGCTGTCATTAAATCACAGAGTTTGATACTTTCTGTCATCTTTATGTCGGAAAATGTCATCTTTTAACAAAAAATGATAAATAAGTTTTCCATTTTTTGACATATTGTCGCATCGAAAAAAATGACAGAAAATGTCAAAAAATGATAGAAAACTATAATTTTTATCATAATTTGTTGTCACATTTTTATTGAATTCTGACAGATTTCAGCTGTCATTAAATTACAGAATTTGATACTTTCTGTCATCTTTATGTCGGAATATGTCATCTTTTAACAAAAAATGATAAATCAGTTTTCCATTTTTTGACATATTGTTGCATAAAAAAAAATGACAGAAAATGTCAAAAAATGATAGAAAACGATAATTTTTATCACAATTTGTTGTCACATTTTTATTGAATTTTGACAGATTTCAGCTGACAGAATTCTGACAATTTATTATCAGAATCGATAATTAAATGTCAAAATTCATCAGAATATATCATATATTTATAATGCAAAATGTCAAAAGTTAACAAGTTCGGTCATTATATGACAAAAAATAAAAAAGAATGATATAATTTGACAGATTCGGTCATAATATTTCATGAATGTTAAAGAATTCCATTTCATTCCATTAAATAATGACATTTAATGACGAAAATTTCACAAAAAATAAGAAAGAATGATATAATTTGACATATTCGGTCATAATATTTTATAAATGTTGAAGAATTCCATTATATTCCATAAAAAAATGACATTCAATGACGAAAATCTCACAAAAAATAAGAAAGAATGATATAATTCGACAGATTCGGTCATAATATTTCATGAATGTTGAAGAATTCCATTTTATTCCATCAAAAAATGACATTAAATGACGAAAATCTCACATAAAATGGAAAACTCTTACGACATTATAAGACATATTATGTAAGATTCTGACAGAAATTACTGAATTATAACATTACTTTTCTGATAAAATATGACAGATTCTGTAAAGCATTTTCCAATTTCCGGTCAGAAATCATGAACTTCTCACAGAAAATGTCAAATCTCGAAATAATATGACAGATTCTGTCGTATAAATGACATATTCTGACATTATTTCTCATTGAAAGTTGACGGAATATTATCAAATCTGACATTTTTTGTTAAAATCTGACGAATTCCAATAAGCGGGTTTCCATCAGGGATGTGGCTTGTAAAGAAAATAAAATAGTGTGATGGAACTAATAACGATTACTTGCGGATTTCAATGTATCCTCGTGACTTCCTTTCGCCCTAAAAGCATATCTATAGGTATGTGACGAAGAGAATGTTAATGAAATTGCGTACATTGGCTGCACACGAATTTTTTTCTGCCTCACAACAAAATTTCCGTTTAAATCATTGTTTGCATCGGAAATTTATATAAAGGATGTTGTAATATAGGCAGAAAACTTTCGATAGTCATCATGTATCGGAAGTTCGCGAAATTGTTGCTGGTGAGAAAAGGACTGTGATGGGAAAAGTTCTTCCTCAAACACGCGTCGACAATCCCAAATGTGACGTGAAACGCTGTTTTTACAACGTAAACATCACACGCGGTGCTGTCATTCGCGCAAATACCTGATTTAAATGGCGACCGGCATACTGCACTAGCAGACGAAAACCAATCCAAGTTTTGCCAAAACTCGCCACAAGGGCTGCGCCACTAGAGTTACTTCGGAGGCCTATAAAATCATGTGCGAATTTAACAATTTTTTTCGGATGAAACAGTTATGCACTCATGAAATTAATTACACATCTATTTATTATGAATATCAAGCTGTTAGAAAATATATATATAGATTCTTTTCGATGTACAAAATGGCCGAAATTCGATGGACAAATGGACAAAATGGTACAAGTTGTAGGTATTTGAACTTAAGGGGTAAGGCCACTGTAGAAATTTCAAAAAATCGATTCAAATTCGGAAGGCCAATTGTATGGCGCAGGCATCGCTGACTGAAGGTATATAAAATGTATCAATGATTTTTCCGCACCGAAAACTTTAAGGGAAGGGTAGATAGATAGATAGATAGATTTATTAGTGCACTAGGACCAAGCAGGGTCCTCTGGCACGCAATCCTCATATTACATACTCCTCTTAGGGGTAAATACAAAAATAAAAGAAAGGCTCTATACAAAAACAAAAATAGCTGACTATACAATGCAAAAACAATCTTAAAAATAATTAAAAAAATAATAAAACGTAAGCACAAAATGAACAATCATACGCAGTAAGATATACAAACTAAAATGAGATACAAACTAAGAAAAATAATAAAGGAAAAGTAGAAAGACAAGAGAAACGAGCTAACCACGCGAAACCCTGCATCATCTAGATAATACCCTCAGCAAGCATTTTCTTAACTATTTCGTTGAAATCTGATTTCGTTAGAGACATGATTTTTGGAGGAAGCAAATTGTACAAATACGCCGCAGAGATATGAAAGGCATGTCTTAGATATTCCGTACGGAAACGTGGTATTGATATGGGCTCAATGTTTTTCCTTAAGACCATGCCCTCTCTTCTCTCATTTATTTTGAAAAGCGACCTGAGATATGCTGGTCTTTCTGTGCGAAGAATCTCAGCAATTGTGCATATCATGAAGTAGTAGGGGTTTCATCGTGAAAAAAAAACACTTTTTTGCGATTTTTTTTCATCTATATGGATAGCGTGAATTCATTGAAATCTTTTGTAAATTGTTAAGTGTCATTTCAAGAAAATTTCGTGAAATTTGTACGCGAAAATATCCACAAACAAGTCGGTGACAATGCTTTTCCAAGAACGCCTTTGGAAAAACACGATTTGCGGTGTTAACTGTATCTCAGCTAGAAATTATCTGAAATCAAGTACTATTAAAATTGTGTCAAAGTATCTTAAATCCTCTCCCCCAACGGTCTTTGATAATTTTTTTTTCATTTCTAAGATTTTGGTGATCATGTCAAGTGAAAATTGCTATTTTTCACGAAAAATTCCGTCATTTCCGGGGTGGAAAACCCCCTCGATGTAAAGAAAATCTCAAACTAACCGTTGGGGGCAGGTATTTTATATGTAGGAAGTGTGTACCAAGTTTGAAATAAATCGGTCATGTAGTTTTCAAATGGCAGTGAACACGAAGTTTGAAAAAGTGGTTTCGAGAAAAAAGCGGCACCGGCTTGTTTGTGCATATTTTCGCGTACAAATTTCACGGAATGTTCTTGAATTGACACTTAACAATGTACAAAAGGTTTCAATAAATTTACTCTATCCATATAGATGAGAAAAAAATCACCAAAAAGTTTTTTTTTTCACGCTGATACCCCTACCCTCCCCTTAAACGCGTTTTTCTCGATACTGCATTTTTCAAGTCGGCCGGACTCATAAATCGAATAAATTTTGAACGATTGACTTGAAATTCTAACTGTATATTCACTATTACATTCTGCATAGAAGTACGTAGGATTTTATCGGATAATTACATAGTTTTTTTTTATTAACAATTTTCGGACGATGTTTTTTCGAGAATTTTGAACTTTTATTTAAAAAAGCTCTTTTTGCAAAACTCGATGTATAAAAAAATTCTACGTACTTCTGTAGCTATTCACATGTATAATCGAAAAGAAAATTCATTCACTGTAAATTAAAAATTGCGGGTGCCGTTGGCCCGTCCTATGAAAAAAAGGCTTCGTCGAAGAAAAGCTGTGCAGCCGCCATTTTGTTTTATGTTACTTTGAAAAAAATAGTTTATACAGTTTATGATATGTACAATAAAGGACCTTTTTCAGAATTTTCATGTATTCCATTGTTCCGCTAAAAAATTCCCAAAATATACTTATTTTCTTCCTCTCTAAAGTGGCCGTACCCCTTAAGAAATGAATTTTCAGTGAAACATTTTGTTATATAAAAATTTCTTTATAACTGCTCATAAAGAAGTTTCGAGTAGTCGGCCATTTTGTACATCGGAAAAAAATATATATATTTTTTCTAACAGCTTGATATTTTCGTACTAAATAGATGTGTCATTAATTTTACGAGTGAATCTCTTTTTCGTACGAAAAAAATTGTTAATTACGCACATGATTTTATACCCGATACTGTGGCCTAAGGCCTTAAGGGGTAAGGCCACTGTAACGGCCCAAAAAAAAAGGGTTTTTCACTAATTTTTTGCTCCCGAAATTGAAGGTATTTGAAAAAAAACTTTTAATGGTGTTATCGGGCATACATTAAACTTTATTATAAAATTTTTTTACAGTAAAAAAAAACAAAATGGCGGTTCCACAGCTATCTTCCCGGGACATGTTTTGCTTCCAGGGCTCCGCGGCACGCAGCACCACTGGTGCACTTTTGAATCTAGAACAAAAAAAAAACCATTAATCTAGAGGGCTATAGCTAGAGAATGTCGATCGGATTTTAAAAAGTATCAATTTTTGTGGATTTGGCGTGCGTTTGAAAAAAAAAATTGATTTTTGACGAAAAAAACGGCAAGTTTTTTGTTAATAAAAAATCAATAAATAAAGTTCTTGAAAATTCCGATCGACATTCTCAAGATAATGTAAATGTTCACATCTGGTTAAAATTTCAAGTAAAAAAAATGAAAATTGTTCGAGTTATGCTGCGTGCCATTTTGAAAAACCATGTTTCGAGAAAAACGCGTTTAAAGTTTTGCGAATAGTTTTTTATTGGAAAAAATTTAAAAAAGAAGAAGCACAGGACCTTTTTTTCTTATTCTAGAGGGTTTAAACTATTTTTTAAGCCAATAAAACAAAATCGATTTTTCAAAAAATTTACAGTGGCCTTACCCCTTAAGGGTGTTTACATAGATGCCGCACCCTTCTAATTTACACCAATTATTTTCCAATAATTTGTTAGTTTGTCAAATCGCCCGATGCAATCGTATAGTTACTGTGCCAATTGCATTTTCAGTTGAACATCTCTTTTCCGATCAATTCTAACCCCCCGCTAATCATCTTGCCCTCGCAATCTTTTTCCATGCAAAGGGTGTCTCAAAGTGGAACCGACATTTTAAATTTCGCGCCATTTTTTTGGTGGCGAACATAGAGTACTAATTTTTGACAAATGGCGTTAGGACCCAGGTAGCAAAATGTTATCTATATGGCATCCGAAAGATATCGCGAAACGGATATGGATAACTTTTTGGTTGTCCAAAAAGACGCCGTTTTGTATTACAAAACGTATCACTTATTGTCCGCTTGGCAGATAACTTATTTGTGTCCGATGGTTAACTGTACGGCAACTTTTGATGGTTAACAAAGTGTCGACAAAAGGTTAACTCTCTTCGGTTGTCGGTACGTTAGCACAAAGTCATCAAATCGATATATCTTAAAGATGTCTTCTCAAAGGCACAAAAATGCCAAGATACCACTGCCATGTAAAAGTCGTCCAATAGGCATCCGAACGAGGTTAACACAACGACATCTAAACGGTATCGAAGAGTACTATCGAAAAGATATCTATTTATTGGTGATATATATGTATGACAATATCCTATCCATTTCTTTATAAGAAATAACCTATTAATAGTCTAGAATATTTAATACGGCTCAATAATCTAGACTGTTAATAAGTTAATTTTTACCATGAAGAAATTGATAAGATATTGTTATGTCGGTTTCGAGGTGGGCTAGGTCATTATAAATAAAACATCGATTAATTCATTGTAAGTGAAATGTAATTTAATATTATAAAAACGGTACAGTCGTTATTAGACTTCTCTCCCGTTGCAGTCAAGTCTTTTGGTGGTTGTCATGCTCCAAGCGATCCCGTGGATAACCTCAAAAGCAGACATACGCTTTTAGAATAAAAAGATAGTACATTAAACATATATATGTACTCACAGAGGCGAAAAGAACAGTAGGATAAAAGGCACTCACGTATATGTCTTTCAACACCTTGATTTTTTCAACTACTTGTTGTTATACACAATTTTTTGCCGGCGAAATGAAATATGACACGCTACATTCGCACTATGATAAAAGTGATCCGTTGGATGTGATCTTTAGGACAACATTTGGATGACTTTTTACTATTTCCCACCAATACCAAATATCTTAAAAGACAGCATATTACCGATATCTGAAAGATGTCATGAAAAAGACGTCTTATGTAATTCGTCTTTATGACATCCTTTGGATAACGTTGAACTAGATACAATAGATAACAGTAAATAGATAACTTTTTGATAACTTAAAAAAGTCATCAATTGGATCATATTTTGGGATACCTTTTAGACATCCATTTTCATCGCCGAAAGATATCACAAAAAAGGTAACGTTACGGCAGCATTATACGGGATGTCATTTGAAAGATGTCGAATAGTTATCTTACGGTCATGTCTTAAAGGTAATCTGACAACGGTAACTTATCGACGTCAATTGGACATTTATGCTGCCTGGGGAAGTATTGAGGTTTAGTCATGGATCACGATCGTGCAACGCATAGAAATTGTGAAAATTCACGACAAAAATGGTGAACATTTTGCCGAGATGGTTCGAAAAGACATTCGAAGAGACGGGCGAAACAATGCAGTTATTGCATTGCCCTTCTTCCTTTGGGGTTTGCTGAAAGGAAAAGTGTATACCAATGATCCACATACCATTCCGGAGCTCAAGGAAGCAATTGGACGCATCATTAATAAAATTAATCCGCAATTATGCCAAAATGTTATTGAAAATTTCGTCAAAGGAGTGAATGTTTGCGGGGACGAAGCGGCCATTTATCGGATATTGTGTTTCAGACATAACCTCCATGATTGTACCTTATATTAAAATTAAAATATTCGTACTTTTCAAATGAATAATACGTTTTATTAATAAATTTAAACGTCAGGTCATTTTGAGACACCCTATATATACTTGTTTTTCTATGTTAATATTCCTTAATATAATATTATGTTGACGCATCGATTTTGCTTCGATCGTATTGAATTTCTTGTCCAATTTTATTTCTTATGTCTCTTCTATTTTTCTTTCCAGCTCCTTAACATGTCCATTCCATACGGATGCCAGATTGCTTATTTTACTGATGTTCCCTATTTCGATAGGTTACCATTGGTAATTGCCTATACTCCTTCCCTTAGGCATTTTTTGGCCACCCATCCTCATCTTCGTTATTTCAAGTCCCCAGCACCCCGCTTCCATTCGCCAAATACAAATCGGGGCATTTTTATTTATTCCCATAGCCATCTTAACATACCTTGCTTCAAATTTTGACACCTGTTTCTATCTCTTTCACCCCCAAATTTCCTCGTTGATTTTTATTTGTTTATTTCTTGTTACTACTACCATTATCATTATGATTACACCCACCATTGTTACTGTTGTTACTATCTTTATTTTTTAACCATTCATACTATGTTTATTCTTACAACGAGGCATAAATATATATATGAATCAATAAATCATTCAAATTTCGGATCCATACAGCCTTCCACGTTTTACTATTACTTGCATTAGGTACAGTTTTCTTTTGAGGCTACTAATTCTTGCAGGCTTATAGACCCCCATGTCGCGTTTATGGCTTTGTTAATTTTTTCCCATCAGTATTTTAGTGTGCTTTTGAAAGGTGTTTCCCGTAGAGAACTGTATATCCAAATATTTATAGTTCTTGACTATCTCCAGCTCGTTATCTTCATATTTCAAAACGAAAATTGTAATAAATGAATATATATATATATATATATATATATATATATATATATATATATATATATATATTAATGTTAGTTTATTGGAATTTTCGTTTCGCATTGATAATTGCATTTTTTCTGCTGTGTGTCTGCGTGTGTGTAGGTTTACATATTGGCATTTTCCTTCAGCTCTCAAATCGCTGATACATTTCAAGAGTGTCTCAAAATGACCTGACAGTTTAAATTGCGCGCCATTTTCTCTGTGGCGAACATAGAGTACTAATTTTTGACAACTGGCATCAGGAAGTATTGAGGTTAAGTCATGGAGAATTACATGACCGAGCAACGCATAGAAATTATTATTTGCTGGTTTGTTACTGTATATTTATTGGAGACGAAGTTTCATGGTCGTGTTATCTCCCGCCGCGGCGATGTCAATTGGCCACGAAGATCGTGCGATTTGACGCCATTGGACTTCTTTCTTTGGGGTTTTCTGAAAGGAAACGTGTATGCCAATGGTCCACAGATCATTTCGCAGCTCAAGAAAGCAATTGGACGCACCATTAATGAAATTAGTCCGCAATTGTGCCAAAATGTTGTTGAAAATTTTATCAAATGAGTGAACGTTTGTAAACAGGAACGAAGCGGCCATTTATCCGATCTTGCGTTCCACACATAACCTCCATGTTTGTATCTTATGTAAAAATAAAAGTATTCGTACTTTTTGAATAACCAATACGTTTTATTAACAAGTTTCAATGCCAGGCCATTGAGACACCCTACACACACACATACACACACACACACACACACACACACACACACACACACACACACACACACACACACACACACACACAAACATTTATTGGATTTTTCGTTCCGCCGTTAACTACCTATCGTTTTTCAGGAGCTAATTGTTCAAAATGTTTCCCCAAAACCGACACACACACGCACCTGCATTGAAATTCCCAACTAAACAAATACCACGAAAATTCCCGCCGACGGAAAGTCCATAATCGAAGCAAATCACAAAAGCAGAATGAAAGCGACAAAAAACAATGAGCAACTTTTGCAATTGAGGTGAAAGAATATATAATGGATGTAGAAAGCAGCGGAAATGCAGGATCGGCGAACGTGAAATGGTGAAGCGTCAGGTGAACGGTTTTCAGGGCCGTATCGGTCCGGACAGGTATTTCGCGGCGGAGTGGGGTGCCGAAGGGGCCCCACCCATGCTGCAACACACACACACACACACACACACGCCCGCAAACAAGCATACGTGTATAGCGTCTATGAGTTGTCTCCTTACGTTCCCGGCCGCTCGAATCCCTCAGTGGCACATGCCGTCGTAAGATGGCGATATAGCCATAAAGGACGGCGAAGCATGGAGGGGGTGGGGGAATAAGGAAAAGGAAAAGAGGAATCTCTACACACACACGCACGCACACGCGCGCGCGCGCGCGCACACACACACACACAAATGTGCGCAAGGAGTCAGGCCCTCTCCGGAGTTCCCTTCCTTGGCATTCGTTCTTCGCGGTTCAGTCGTTCCCCTACCGAACGGTGTCCAGTTATGTTGCCGTGGCGAACGCCGCTGGCTAGCCAGGCTGCTGCTCCTAACGTTTGTCGTCTCGTTTCTCGCTCGTACCCGCGCTCGCGTTATTTCCATAGCGCGAGTCTCACTTGACCGTTCCAATAGTCCCAAGTCGCAAGCCTTCCGTCAAAAATACCCGCCTCGCAAACGCTTCACCGTGCGGAAAACTTTGCGCCCGCGCGTGCGTGTGCGCGTGTGTGTGTGTGTGTGTCTGAGTGTCGCGGGTGCGTTCGCCACCCGAAAATCACTTCGAAAACAATTAGTCGCACGGCTCGCGAGGAAAAGTTCGCGTATTCGCATCCGAGAGGGCGCGTCTCGACACGAAAGCTCGCCAAAATAATAGTGCTCGTTTTTCTCGCGAATTAGCGAATCTCCAAATTGTCGCGACGATCGTTGTGTTGTTGTTTGCTGCGAAAAGGCAAAAATTCGCCGTTCCCTGTGCGCGTGTGTGTGCGCGCGCGCGAGTGTCACGCAATATATATATATATATATATATCTTTTGTGTTTTGTGTCACTTCGTCTCGGGAGAATTTTCAACCGTTCCGAGCGGCTCGTTTGTCACGGTGAGTGAATTGAATTTGAGAAGCAGAAAAAAATGAAGAAGGAACGAAAATGGGGAAACAAATAGAAAGGCGCCGAAAAAATTCTCGGCCGAGATTGTTCGACTGTGTATATATATATATATATATATATATATACATACATGATCGCTAATCATCTCCCGATCGGCGCGCACCTGCCATATTGAATCAGTTTTGTGTACACGAGTTCCCCCTCCCATTCTTTGCGGTTGTATGCATCGGAGTAGGTACCTTGGAATGCAATCGCACCGCGGAATTTTTAGAGGCTATTCCAACGCTTGGGAAACATTATCTCAATGCATTAGAGCGGTCGTTTTCAGATTTGTTTAAATAACAAAAAGTTCACACCGACACACCCACCCACCCACCCACACACACACACACACACACACACACACACACACACACACACTTATATATATATTGGACATCAACATTACAGTCGGGACACCCGTTATATTGTCCACACTGAGGTGAGGCAGCGATGTATATAGATCTGAACTTTTCGTAAATCAACGGGTCCGCATAAGCTTGGGGCCCAAAAAACCGGTCGGTTTTCAATATTTTTTCCGTCTCCAGCGTATTGAGATGAGAAGGTCGGCATTTAAGACACAGGTACATAGTTCTTTACAAATTGAAATCGGTGGAATAATGAACGGTGGAGTTATTATGATTTAAGGCGTTAGGCCACAGTAACGGGTATAAAATCATGTGCGAATTGAACATTTTTTTGTCGTATGAAAAAGTGATTCACTCATAAAATTAATTACACACATCTAGTATGAATGTCAAGCTGTTAGAAAATATATATATATATATATATATATATATATATATATATATATATATATATATATATATATATTATGTACAAAATGGCCGACTACTAATATTTTCTTTTATTATCTTTTTTTTAGGCGCTCCGCGGCGTGACATTTAGCATCCACAATTTTTTACCTAGAATAAAAAACAAAAATTCTTGTTAACCTACATTAGAATACCTAGAGAAGTACGTACGGAATTTAAAAAATGGTGTTTTATTCAAAAGTTGTAGGTATTTGAACTTAAGCAATGAATTTCCAGTGAAAAATTAGGATTATAACTTTTAAATTTGAAGTAAATCGAGTGAAAATTGTTGAAGTTAATTGTCACGCCAATTGGGAAAAAGCTGTTTCGAGAAGTTTCGAGTAGTCGGCCATTTTGTAAATCGAAAAAGAAAAATATATTTTCTAATAGCTCGATATTCGTACTAAATAGATGTGTAATTAATTTTCGAGTGAATCACTTTTTCGTACGAAAAAAATGGTTAAATTCGCACACGATTTTATACCCGTTACTGTGGCACGATTACAGCCTTCACGTTCATCCTGCAACAAAAACCCAAAAAGCATTTTACTTTAGACACATATAGCTATCGTTCGATGAAGGGAAAAAAAAATTGACGATTTGGTGACGTTTTGAACTTGAAGTATCGATTTTTCGAAAAAAATTGATCGATTTTTTGTTATAAATAAAAAACTATTAAACGTATTG
Source organism: Ophion obscuratus (assembly GCA_964007375.1). Taxonomy (NCBI): domain Eukaryota; kingdom Metazoa; phylum Arthropoda; class Insecta; order Hymenoptera; family Ichneumonidae; genus Ophion; species Ophion obscuratus. The sequence goes on from OZ023317.1 coordinate 54,576,521, forward strand.
CTTTTTTGCTTCATCAAACGATAAAAGGATGTCAGCTGAGCATTCTGTCAAAATTTGAAGGCAATCGGTTGAATAGTTTTTGAGAAATCGTGCACACCATCAAAAAAGGACCATCGCGCGTCGAGGGGGGTGGGAGGCGGATTTTTTGATGAAATTGTTTAAAAAATTTTTTGTATGTAGTAAACAGATCAATAAAACTATATGCCAAGTTTCACAAGTTTTCCGTTGTATACTTTCTTCACAAAAAAATTCCCAAAAAGCGGTAAATTTTGCGAAAAAAAAAGACAATCCCCCCTTAAAGAAATCGCCGCTGGCTGCATGGCCAATTGGTGTAGGTCCGTCTGCCAAATAGGGCGGCGTTAAATGGAAAAAAGGGCTTTTGGTATGATAATGAATGTCTCGAAGGACCGAATACATTTTTGGAATTTTGAGAATTATGAAAATTTTCGACCAAAAGGAACAATTTTAATTTCTTATTAGCTGATATTATCGAAACATCGATTTTTGGTTTTCGACGGATTCTCAGAGTATAACATTTCAAAAATATTCTCTCGATAAATGTCAAGGCGATCGGGTCGAAATTGCGGGAGATACGGGCGCTTATAGATAGATTCCGCGAACTGACGAATATTAAGGGGTGATATTAAGGGGAGGAAAAAAATGCTCATTTTCATGATTTAAAAAAAAAAAATTCTTCACCTATTTGAGACTTACGGTATGTTTTGTTATTACCTGTGGCCATTACATGGTATTTTTATTTACTAATCTTCAAAAATATTGGCGGTATGGCACGGTCTTTGGAGGCGTGACACGTAGCGTCGGCATGAGCCTGAAGTTCGCAATGTTGGATTCCAGGGAAAATCTTTGAATTTTTAAAAAATTTTAATTTTTTCAGGTACATTATGACTCCAGAATATCTGTACAGGCTATACAAAACGTTCAAAAAAATTCGGTGTCCCAGAATCCACCCTTATTGAGGGGTTGAAAGTGAAAAAAATGATATCTCGGGTGATAACGACATTCTCAGTTTTTTATTTGCGGCATCAATTTCGAGCGTCTGCGAAAAGCCACAAAAAAATTAGCAACGATTTCCAACTTCCGGAACCCACCCTTAGGGGGGAGTGAAAGTCGAATGAAAATCGTTTTTCCGCTGGTGAAGGATTTCTCAGTTTCTTATTCGCGCTGATTGTTCCTAGTACCTAAAGAGACCCACAAAAAAATTGGGAACGATTTTTAACTAACGCAACCCGCCCTTATCGGGGGTGGGTAAGTGGGTGAAACTCGAATAAAAATTGTATTTTCGGGGATAAAAGGATTTCCAGTTTTTTTTATTTGCGCCGATCGTTCCTAGTACAAAAAAATTGAATTTTCCGACAACAAATGGCCATTTGCAATAAAAACGTACTTTTGGCTTCTTATTTTCAAAAATATTAAGGATTATTTTTTTAGAGAATAAGGTCAGAAAGATTTATACCAAAATTCATCAAAATCTGTCGATTAGTTTTTTTAGCTATAGAAGAAAGGAAGGATATTTGGAATATCATGCTGGTAATTTGAAATAGCAGGGTCTCGCGGAAACTTGTAGCGCCATCTCGGTTTTATGGCCGTGAAATGTTAAAAGAAGGAAACACTTGTCGTTATTTTCACCGGTTCGTTCGAGTGTTTTTGAATATTTTCGAGGTACGTATTCAATGAGTTCAAATCGCTAAATTTCCATATGATTATGTTGTTTAGCTTTATGTGTACTGTAAAATAGACCATAAACATTGTATATTCCTTTGATTTCAAAGATTTTTATATTTTCAATTTTTGTTTGTTTGAATTCAATTATTTTCAATTTTCAAATTTCATAATTCAAAGATTTTTATATTTATAAACAAAAAATAGAGCTTATGCCCGATTACGTCTTGTTGCTAATTTGGAATACCCGATCTGATGCTAATTTGGAATATTCCAAATTACCATCAGTTTTGTAACTAGATGTAGATGTAACTAGACGTAGGTTCATCTCACTAATATATAAAAGGGAGACTCTGTCTGTTGGTATGTTGGTATTTTTCAACAATTTCGAGAACTCATTTTATTTACAGATTATGCCGAATCAGAAAAAATAGAATGCAAAAAAAAACAGAAAAAGTCAGATCAGAAAATCTTAAAAAGACAGGCAAAAGAAAACGCTCAAAATAAAGGAAAAGGCAAAAAGACAAAAACTACAAAAGAAATTGGAGAAGGCTAAGACAAAATATGATAAGATAGGAGAAAGAAACGACAAAAAGACCAAGAAACGAAGACTTATTGAAAGCGATGATGATGACACTGAAAGTTTGGAATCGTCCAACTCTTATGACAGTCGTAAGTCAAATACGTCAGGAGAACTAGAAACTTCATTTGGTGGAAGACTTCCTGCAGCTGATGCAGAGTGTATTTTCTGCAAAGGGAAGTATAGTGAAGACACGAGGGGGGAAGAATGGGTGCAGTGTTTTATCTGTGAGATTTGGGTGTACGCTGAATGTGCCGATTACGAAGGTGGATCCTATGTTTGCGATTTTTGCAAATAACCCATTTATTTAATTGTTAAAACTGATTAAAAACTGATTAAAGCTGATTCATAGAAATAATCATAAGTCTTACATTTTCTTCTAAAACAATGGCCTAATAATAATAGCCTACAAAACTAAGTTAAGCACGATGAATTTCTTTTGGAATACCGCTATTCCAAAATACCTGCACCCGATCTCGAAAACGGAATGGTGCAATTTTGCGTTCAAACTAAAATTGTACCCAGTAGCGATGTTTAGTTATTTTTTATAGCTAGCAGATTAATAGTATATGAATATTGCTTCAATTTCACAACGGTCTTATTTGTTTAGACCTTACAGAAAAAGTCGCAGGCCTGAAACAAAATGGTATTCCAAATTACCTCCCCTTCCTCTACGGCATGCCAGTTTTGAAAATGCAGTTTAGAAGACCGCGTCATACCTCCGCCGTTTTAGAAGATTAATACAAAAAAACACCATGCAACAGCCGAAAGTAGTAATGAAAAATACCCTGAGTCTCAAAAATGATGAAGTAATCTTTCCTTTAGAAAAAAATCTACAGATATCACACAAAGTGCAACTATTTCATGGCATTGAAAATTTAATCAGACTCTTAGGGTAATAAAAAACAGGTACATGTTAATGATCTGAGTTGGTTTTTATTATTTTTTCAGAAGAATATTGATACATTGAGGTATGTAATTGACTTTGTTTGGGTGTGTTTTTATTTGTTTTGAATAGTTGGATTTGTTGGGTGTATCTGGGTTTATTTGTATAATAATTGTTACATAATTTTTGTGATATAAGTTGCAATATAATTTTAAATTATTAACAAGATTAGAATTGAGTGGGGAGAGGGCATTTTTCAATGAACCACAGGCATTCAGCATATCGCCCAAAGGTATCTCCTCCCTTACATTTCTAACAAGGATCGCTTTTGTTGTTTTTGAAATACTTTATCCCTTAAACTTCTCATATGAACATTTTGAAAGCAACGAATAAAGTCGTTCAAGTACAAGTTGTCTCAAAATGATCTGACATTTTAATTTATTAATAAAACGTATTATTTATTTGGAAAGTACGAATGTTTTTCCTTTAACATGAGGTACAGACATGGGGGTTATGTGTGGAACACAATATCCGATAAATGGCCGCCTCGTCCCCATTTGCAAACGTTCACTCTTTTGACGAAATTTTCAATAACATTTTGGCATAAATGCGAACTAATTTCATCAATGGTGCGTCCAATTGCTTCCTTGAGCTCCGGAATGGTCTGTGGTTCATGGGCATGCACTTTTTCCATGGAGACTAGATACAGGAGCCTGAACTCCAATGGGGAAACGATGAAAAAAAGCGTGCCCAAAAATGAAGGCAACAGAGATGGCGCTGCGATCGCGCGATGGATTGCGGTGCTAGCTTCACTCGACACAGACCGAACGCGAATTTGACACGTAACTAGAGCGAACGAAAAGACTGCGAAAAAATTGCGATATTGAGAGCGGTTAATAACTCGATGGTTATTATATTCTTAATAAATAAGTATTGTTAACTTTTAACAGTTTAATCTTCATTTATTATAATTGACGAGCCCAGCAATATACAGAGTGTAACGCGAGGTATGTTATGCGATTTTCAGGGGGTTAACAGTTATTTTGGTTTTTGTGATTTTTTGTAAGATACTAATTTTATACGATAGTTCGTAAATAAAACTAAATTACTGAGCGTACTCCCGTGATTTTTTTCTTTGCGGAGTATAATAGTGGGCCTAACGTACTAAAATCCTACTTTCACACATGAGCCGAAAAGTTTTCAAACAAAAAATTAAGTCCGTGAATGTTTTTGCAAATCTGATTTTTCTACGTACTTTCGAAGGCTCTAGGTTTAAAAAATCACATAGAGTTATTTTCTACAACTTATATATTTGAAACTTAATTGAAAACTATACACACGCACACACACAAACATTGTCATGTAAAAGTATTATTATATTGGGTGTACAACTTTGCAGTGACCGTTTTTTTCAAAAGTTTAAGGCTTTATTATAAAAAAGTGGCTACATATTTTTTAATCAAAGTGCTGCCCGTCGCTAGCTACGACCTCGGCCCATCTTTCAGGTAGCATTCGAATCCCGCGTCGATAAAAGTCTTGGTCCTTGGAGGCAATCCAGGAATCGACCCAATTTTTGACTTCTTCGTAAGTACCGAAGTGCTGGTCAGCCAAATCATGTGCCATTGACCGGAACAAGTGATAGTCGGAAGGGGCAATGTCTGGAGAGTACGGCGGGTGGGATAAAACCTCCTATTTCAGCGTTTCCAAGTACTTTTTCACGACATTTGCAACATGGGGTCGGGCATTGTCATGCTGCAGTATCACCTTGTCATGTCTTTCGTTGAATTGTGGCCGTTTCTCTTTGAGTGCCTTACTCAAGCGCATTAACTGACGTCGGTAGAGTTCGCCTGTGATGGTTTCGGATGGTTTGAGCAGCTCATAGTACACAACGCCCAGCTGGTCCCACCAGATACACAGCATCACTTTGGATCCGTGAATATTCGGTTTGGGCGTCGATGACGGAATATGACCAGGCAGTCCCCATGATTTTCGGCGTTTAGAATTATCGTAGTAAACCCACTTTTCATCTCCAGTCACAATCCGGTGCAAAAATCCCTTCCTTTGTTGTCTTTGGAGCAGTTCCCGCAAATGCTGAGAATTCGGCTCGTAGGTTGCCATGTTTGAGTGCCAATAACTTTATAATGCATACACGTATCCGTTAGCTTTTTTAAATTATTTACATTGGCAGAGCCTCTAGTTTAAAATGCCACTTTTTTTATTGAGCTAGGGCCACTACTTCGGCCGCAGTGGCTCTCTAAGTAAAACGGTCACTGCAAAGTTGTACTCCTAATATTATTATTGGAATATTTTCCACATGATAATTACGAAAACAAAATTCAATGTGACGTCAAATTCGCGTTCGTCTATCGAGTGAAGCTAGCACCGCAACCCTTCGGGCGATCGTAGCGCTATCCCTGTTGCCTTCAATTTCGGGCATCACTTGAAATGTTGAGTTTAAGCTCCTGTATCTAGTCTCCATGACTTTTTCTTTCAGAAAACCTCAAAGAAAGGACATGAAGACTAGAGTAAGGAGTGGACACAGCGTGCTTTAGAAGTGGACACGAAATCGGTACCTCTTGTGGCGGCGCTGCGGTCGAAAACATCCAAGTCATATATATATGTGTGTATATATATATATATATATATATATATATATATATATGTAGATCAAAGACACTGCTAACGGACGTGTGCCGCATATTTCAAAAGCATCTTCAGTTCATTTTTTTTCCAAATTCTAAGTTTTACTTCGTTTAATAAATCCTTACTTATTTCCATATATACATAAGAATAAAATGAATGATTTACCTTGCTTATTGAAGGAAACGTTGAATAAAGAAATTCACCAAGTCTAAAGAGATTTTTGACACTTTATAAATTACGATTACGACAGGAGGCCATGATGGAAATGGGAAAGAGCTTTGTGCTGCGCAAGCGCTGAACGATAATATACTGCTATTGGTGGATGTTACCGATCTTTGCGACGCTAGTGGCAGAACATAGAACTATTGAAAGAACAGATTTCCAGTACGCTGGTACTACGTATTCTCCTATCCTGTTGTCCACTCCTTTACTCTAGTCTCCATGGAAAGAGGCTCGATGGCGTCGTATCGCACGATATTGGTGGCCAATTGACATCGCTGCAGCGCGAGATGCAGAAACACGACCATGAAACTTCGTCTGCAATAACTGCATTGTTTCGCGGTGTGGCAGGTTGCGCCATCTTGTTGAAAGAACGTGCCTTCCAAGTCCATGCTGCTTACGCCATTTATCATGATTTTGAAGTTTGCATCGTTGAAGTGCAACGGAAATTAGTTCTTTTTCATTGATTGAATTGCTTTGTGGCCGATTTTCACTACGAAAATTTGTTTGACAATTTTCATTACAAGTTCAAAACCTGAAGTTGCCAAAAAAGCTTTTGAATAATAATGGAAATGAATAAATAATTTCAAAAAATCGTTGCATTCCAACTATGCAAACTTCAACATCGTCATTTATCGGATATTGTGCTCCGCACATAACCTCCATCTTTGTACCTTATATTTAAATAAAAATATTCGTACTTTTCAAATAAATAATACGTTTTATTAATAAATTAAAATGCCAGGTCATTTTGAGACACCCTTTAGTATAATCTCACGGCCGGTCTGTTAGGTTAGAACCTCGCCCGATCACTTTCACCTCGTCGACCGATATATATAACTATATATATATGGGTCTGTTCGATCTACGCGCCATCCTTATTATTCGCACTTTCGGCTACACTTTATTCGCTCTCTCCCCATTGTCTCCTGTATCCAGTTTCCATGGCTTTTTCTACCGCCTCCCCTATGGAGTGCGAACTCGTGTACTCCAACCTCCAAACTTTGGATACCTATCGCACTTCCGTTTCCATATATTTATGCATCTATACATATAATGTACGTAACACGTCGTATCGAAAGTTCGGCCTCTTCCTGCGTTTTACGTAAGAAAAAAAAATCGTCGATGTGCTCGAGACGACGCACAGTCCCTTGGGCACCGTAGAAAGTTCCCAGATGCGAGAGTCATGTAAACTATTTATTATTCCGTACATAATGTACTAAACTCTCAACTCTTACCGTCGTAGAAAGCTTTGGCAATCTCTCGACGTCGCGGCTCTCGCCCGGTGCCAGAGAAGCGGGAATGCTTCGAGTGATGTGCTTACGCTCGTGTGTGTGTGTGTGCCATCTCGTACGCTGGAAATCTTATACAGCGTATACGGGAAGGAGTTTGTCACAGTGCTGGCTAATATACCGGCGAATTGAGGCACTGACTCCTAACCCCCCCCCCCCCCCCCCCCATGGTCTGACCAGAGAAATATCGAGCAACCTTCGAATTTAGAGCACTTTTGAACCGGTTTGTCGTTCAGAAACGTCGCGGAAAGGGACACGGGAAATAAGCTTTTTGAATAACTATTTGACGCAAAGAAGTTTCACTTCTTCTGTACCTACGATGGTGAAGTTCGGACGCGGTGGAACGGAAGGAGGCTGTTTATTTTTATTTTTTATTTTGTGATGTTGTCCCGTACTATGTTGAGGATTCCATTGCCAAGATGAGAGTATATATAGAAATGGAGAAGCGTTGTGTTATATATATATATATATATATATATATATATATATATATATATATTGATTCATATACAGGGTTTTTCCATAAAGGAGGGTAGATGTTGAAATGGAATAAAACAAGCTGTATGTGAGGTATTAACCAAACATTTTTTTTTATTTGAAAGGCCTATGTTTGCCATTATGTATGGAATATAACACGGTACAAATGTGCGCCGCGGCGTCTCACGGTGGCACGTATCCGAGTGTCTAATTTTCAATGACTCTGCCGCATAGATCCGGCTGAATTTGAGTGATGTCCTGGGTTATGTTGACTTTAAGAGCATCGGTCGATTGCGGCCTATTGGCATAGACCTGCGACTTCAAGAAACCCCACGAAAAAAGTCTAGCGGGGTCAAATCGCACGATCTTGGTGGCCAATTCACGTCACCTTTGCGAGAGATAACCATATACGGAAAAAAAAAATCCTGTAAATTTTGATGGAAATCCCATCAAAATGTACTGGGTTTCACATCAATAGCGCCTCTCGGTACAAAATCTTCCATATTTGCTACGTAAAACTCTAAAAACGTGCACGCCACGTTTCACACAAAGAACTGTAGGACTATTGAGTTTATGCTAAGCGATCGATAAATTTTCGCAGTGTGAAACTGTGAACAGTAGATGAACCGCCTCACGAATTTTTACAATGTGAAACTGTAAACAGTAGATGGACCGACGCACGAATTTTTACGATGTGAAACTGTAAACAGTAGATGGACCGACTCACGAATTTTTACTATGTGAAACTGTTAAAAGTAACCGAGCGGACCCACGAATTTTTACATTAAAAAATGTTATAAAATGAACGACTTCATTGACAAATTTTTACACTGTGAAATAGCAAATAATGTAGATAGTGAATAGCTTTATGTACATCAAGCATCATTATACGCGAAAGCGAGATAGAAAATACAAATACAATACTCACTTCGTTTTTTCGTTCTCTTTTCAGCATCAACAAATCTTTCACGGCACTTTTTTTTCACTAACAGTTTGTCCTTGTTTACTGTGTGTGTGTGTCCGTTTTCACATTGATTATAAATAATTGTCGTTTCTCGAAGACACTGCGCAAAACTTTACGCCACGAGATCCAAAAGAGCACTGAGTAGATGTCGAGACTGAGGGCGACCACGCGATAGAATTTTTCTTTGTTGATTTAGGCGTGCAGGTTTGAACGCCTTAACCCCCGAGTTGACGCGGTCACGCGTTTACAGTGCACATTGTAAAAATTCGAGGTACACGCGGTGTACCGCGCAATGTCGGCTGTAACTTCTACTGAGCACTTTGAAATTTTTTTCATGTAACACACTAATAAGTTTAAATATCCGTATTAGTATTCAACAACCCGTTATCAAAATATGCTTTGACCTATTTGTTAAAAAATGACAATTGACTCTGTAAAAATTAAATCTGTACGTATTGAATAATACCGAGCTACGATACAATTTGCAAGGTGTACACTGCAGTTTTTAATTTAAACTCACACCACATTTTTCAGAAGACAATACCAAATTTCAATAGAATTCAATCTCATTTTTAACATTTGCTTGTTGAAGAATTGTATGGTTCAAATCAATGATTACCAGTCTAATCTCACTTTTTTTGAAGGTACTCCGTATATTTTACGCATTGAGGACCGCGATTATCTTATATTTAATTTGTAAATTCGACAGTTTACTTTATCGCGGTGATCATTATGATTTTTTTTACAGTTTAAATCTGCATTTCCATCGGTTCCAATAGTAAAAAAGCACGTCTGATCCATTATTTTTTTTCCTAAAAGTGCTGTAACATGATTGGTTTACAGTGTGAAACTGCATTATGTTCATCTTTCCTCAGTGATTTATAAACACCAACTATTAACTTTGACTAATCATTTTTTTCCGTGTACCCTCAAATCGTTCATGTAGAATGTGCATCGTGGCGTCCGCTGTGTGGCACGTAGCGCCGTCCCGCTGGAACCACATGTCGTCTACGTCCATATCGTTCAATTTGGGCTAAAAGAAATCGGTTATCATCGTTCTGTAGCGTTCGCCATTGACGGTGACGGCCTCGTCAACGCCGTTTTAAAAAAAAGTACGGACCAATGACGCTGCCGGCCAAAATCCGCACCAAACAATAACTTTTTGTGGATGTATTGCCAGTTGGCGAACCTCGCGTGGGTTGGCGTCGTTCCATATATGGCAATTTTGCTTGTTAACATAGTCATTTATAAAAAAATACGCTTCGTTGCTAAAGATGATTTTTCGGCCAAAATTGGGGTCCTAACGAACACTCATTTTGATAATAAAGTTTTATCTTTTGGACGTGCTGTTCAATCGTGTAACTTGCCATGGTGATTTGGCATCAGTGACTGAATAATAAACAACATATCAGGCAGAAGCCACCAAAACAACATGGCCGCCACAGGCCGCCAACAACCGCCACAGACAGCCAATTACGAATTTTAATGTTCCGAAATTGAAGATGGGGCCCGGTTGAAATTCCGAACTTTAAATGGTCAGAACGCTCAAAACTCCGAAAGCATTTTACGAGAAAGACCAAAACTCCGAAAATCTTGACACCCCGAAAATAATTCGGCTATGGAAGTTTAAAGAGTTTCAAAATTTTTATGTATTAGGAAGTGATTTTGCGTCAATTTTGAAATTTGCCTAGGCAATGTTATACGTTCAACATCATTTACAGTCAACTGTGTAGACTTTCGCTGGCATGATCTTGACATGGTGGCCGGGTTGAAATTCTGAACTTTGAATGCACCGACGGTTTAAAATTCCTAATTTTAATGTTCCGAAATATAAGGTTCGTCAAGATCATGCCAGCGAAAGTCTACACATTGAACTGTAAATGATGTAGAACGTATAACATTGTCTAAACAAATTTTAAAATTGACGTAAAATCACTTCTTAAGAAAAAAAAATTCTTAAAATAATTCGTCGATTTATTGAAAATTTTGAACCTTCTAAAACTTTCATAGCTGCATTATTTTGACGGTGGTCAAATTTTCGGAGTTTTGTTCTTTCGGGGTAGTATTTTTTCGGAGTTTTGAGCGTTCTGATAATTCAAAGTTCGGAATTTCAACCCGGCCCCCAAACTTTTGATTATTAAAGCTATTAAAATGTATAAAATTTTGTTTTTTTTTTGACATGAAAGAAAGAATACACCAAGCATGTACCGAAATTACACCACAAATGTTGGCTGAAGTTAGACGGTCTTTTCATCAGCGAATTAACAAGTGCTTGCAAGTCGAGGGTCATCACTTCGAGCATCTTCTGTGGGTAGACCCAAACCAAGGTTAGTGAATCCTTTCAAAGTGATTATTCCGATATATTTCGATTTTTCGACTATATTCATACTTTGCGTGACTAGAATGACCTTGTGTTGTAGGTCGCTGAATTCGTCTTAAAATCTTTAATAATGTCATCGAAAAAAAATATTGGGTTGGTAAGAAATTCTTGCGACACACAACACGAGTAACATATAAAAACATTTTATTTTAACAGTAAACAATTATTCAGTAATGTATGCTACCTCTGTATCTACAACTCGTGCCCAACGCTGTGGTAGACTTTGCACGCCTGCACTCCAGAATTCTTTGGGTCGTGAATTGAAAAAGTCGACCAGTGTATTTTTGAGATCCGCAACATCATCAAATTTTTTATCCTGTAAATAATTTTTTAAAGCTCGAAACAGATGGTAGTCGGTAGGTGCTAGGTCTGGTGAATACGGTGGATGCGGTAGAACTTCCCATCCCAGCTGCGAAATAAATTGTTGTGTCATCTTAGCTATGTGGGATCGAGCATTGTCGTGGAGAAGCCGAACTTGGAGACGTTTACGCCTTTTTTGTTTGATAATTTCAGCCAGCTTTTGCAGTTGTGCAGAGTAAGTATTTGCATTTATCGTGGTGTTGGATGGGAGCAGTTCGTAATATAGCATGCCCTCAGAATCCCACCAACAACAGAGTAAAACTCTCTTCACTTCACGGAGCAGCTTAGGGGTCGGATCTGGTTTTTCTCCTTTCGGTAGCCATTTTCGCTTACGTGTGTAGTTAACATAAAGCACCCAGCTTTCATCTCCAGTGACTATTTCTTGAAGAAAATCCTTTCTGTGTGGACGTTGCAGGAGTCAAAGACAGATGGACATGCGTGTCGCTTTGTTTGATTCGCTGAGATCGTGTGGTATCCAAGAAGAAACAACTTTTCTGTATCCGAGATTTTGTAAATGTTGGAGAATCGTGGGATGGCTACAGCCGAGTTTGTAAGCTAATTCCCGTGACGACGTATTAGGCGTTGCCTTTGTAAGTGCTCGTAGTTCTTCATCGTCAACAGTTGATTTCCTGCCGGACCTAGGTTTGTCTTCAAAAGATGTATCGCCAGAACGGAAACGCTGGTACCAACGGGATATCGTTGAGTGATGAACTACCTTGGCCTTGAACACACTACACATATTAGCGGCTGCGGTTCTTGCAGAACGCCCTTGTAAAAATTCGTAATATGCAATCGATCGAAGTGCACTATGATCCATCTTCGCTCGTACTGTCTGCGTGGAACAACTGACTCGCTTATATACCCTACGGCATGGAAGGTTCTAGACTAGCCTTGAATATACTACTCTCGAATGTTGTAGAACTTCGTTAGAAGAAAACATATTTTAATCGAAAGGAAAGTGTCGCAAGACTTTCTTACCAACCCAATACATGGGTCCATTTAGAAAAGTGGAGTTGACCTTGACGTAGCTTCAGCGTGTCCACCGATAAAAAAAATAGGGTGGTCCAGTATAACGGCCTTCTCGAACACTGAAACTTTTGTCTGTAACATTTTTGGATATGACCAATAGTTTGAGTGCTATTGCTCTGTAACACTTTATGTGCCTCACCCTGTCCATAAATCACGGTCTAATATGCAGGTCTTGAAACGACGGTAGTGGGGGAAGGTTTCCTTAGCGTCTAGTTTTTGTTTCAATTTTCGGCCGCATGGTGCATACAGGAAAGGGGGTCTCCTGTGCGAAAGAGACAGCAATATCGTGTGTGAAAGAAACAGCGATCTCTTTCCGTCTTGCACACAGCTTCAGACTGCAATTTCCCGGTTTACGCGCTCTTGATTCTTCTTCGTAAGAAATATCCAGTACACGAAAAGTGAATTACAAAAGCATGTATTTGCATGCAAAAATAAACAAATAAATACATACACGCTCAAAAATATAACCAAACCTTTATTAACCGTGTGGACAAGTGACCATTATAAAAGCGATTAATATTTGATTGCTCTTATTACGGTAGTATAGTTGAGCCGAATGGTTCCGCGTGCACTCGGAAGCGGAAACTTGTAGATCGAATCACGAGATACTTTTTTTCCTTTATCGTTATCAATATAGCATTTTAAACCAAAACTTCAGTATGGCCAATTTACAATTGAATACTTCTTTCAATTTTTATTCGATTATTTGAATGGATATTTGTAAGCGAATTTAATTAATTAACTGTTAAATTAAAATGTTATTCATGTTATTGATTTGATTCTTATTAATTGAATAGAATTGAGAATTTTATAATAATGATAACAAGGGCACTTCACTGAGTACAGCTGTAGAAGCTAATGTACGTCATGTTACGATCGGTTTAGGTTAGTCTCATCATGTCTTCCCGATTGCAACGACACACGGTGGCGGTGACAAGAAAAAAAAGCTTGGACAATAGACGGCCCACTCGCTGCCTATCAAATACGACCGTCGTTTCAAGACCTGTATATAAGACCATGATATAAATACATATATAGATCTAGTAATTTCTTAAAGCGCATTAAAAGTGTCCACAATCGTGAAAAAACACGCGAAAGCATTAAAAAAAAGATAAAAAGCCACAACTCCCGCCACGCGGCAATAACGCGACATCTTTACCGATTGCTCTACTTTACCGACCGTCGGTACGAGCTTTCCCTCACCCAGACGTTCGTCCATTCTTATCATACCGAATAGCGCCGCTCGGCGCGCCTCAGTCGCGATCAGCTGTTGCGCACACAATCGTCCGTGTTTTCTTTCACGCGAAAATGCGCTCGGCCAACTGTCACACTCGAAAAATTTTGTTCATTTCGCCAAATGAACGAAAGGCGTCTTGCTCCCTACCCCACCCTTCCCACGCCCGTTGAAGTCTCGTATCCACTAGCGTGTACGTTCGTCGAATCGCCGTGCTCCTCCTCATGTTTATTTATTTTCTCTCCACGCGACATTACGTACGAGTTTTTAATTAAAATCGACAATCTGCACGGGAGGACGCGGCGTACGATCGAACGTCGCGTTTTGTTGTGTAACAAAATTGAGTAGGCAGCTGCGTATTTAGTACACCGAGAGCGCACGATGAGGCAAAGTTATAAATAATGCAAAATGTGGGAGCACGGAAAAAACGCCGTAAAGTACATATGGATGAAGACAGATTACAGTACACGCGGATAATGTTAAGGTAGAACATATAGCTATATCGATAGGCTATGTATATATGTGTGTGTGTGTGTGTGTGTCATACATCATATTTTAACAGGCGTCTCATTTCACCTTACTGCAACTACTGAAATTCGAAAAAAGTCGGTTTTTTTTAATTGCACGTCTGCACACACTAAAATGTACTTTGCACACCCTAAAGTGTACTTTTAGTGTTTTACAATTTTTATCAATATACAGGGTGTCCAATAGGAAGTTGCTAAAACTAAGTAAGTGTCTCTTCCCTCCATGAATGAAATAGGGGCCCCTTTTTCTAAGACGTATACCTGAGGCCCCGCAGTTTTATTCCAGCCGTGGTTGAAGCAAGTACGCGTGCGTCAAAATGGGTGAGCTCACCACGGAAGAAAAAGTAAATCTTATTGAGTGCTTCTTCTCGGGGGGAAAAATTTATAGTAATGCGTATAGAGGGTTTCGTACTAAGTTTGGATCTCATAGAGTTGCCAGCGAAAACACTCTGAAAAGGTAAGAATTTAATATTTAATCATATTCATCTATCACACAGGTCGTGTATCAATTCAATTAAAATGCATTGAAGTAATTTTACGTTAATTTTTGTAAGATGATCGATAACTTCGCGAAGTATCGTACATTCCAGGACCGTAGACACGAGTTGCCAGGTCCATCCGTTACGGTGACTACACCAGAGAATATCAACGAAGTTGAGAATTATTTCAAACAAAATCCAAATGATTCAATTCGGAAAGCTGCTCAAGCATTAAAAATAACCAAATCATCATTACACAACATTTTGAAATATTTTTTAAAGTTTCATCCGTATAAAATAAGCACTCATCAATTGTTAACTGAACATGCCATGTCGAAACGCATCGAATTTTGTAACACTATTACGGGAATTTTTGAAGCCGAAGAACTTAATGAGAAATTGATTATTTATTCCGATGAAGCACGTTTTTGGATGAATGGGTACGTAAACAAACAAAATTACCGGGTTTGGGGAACGGAAAATCCCAACATATCGCTAGCGAAGTCCCTTCATCCGTAGAAAGTAACGGCATGGGCAGCGATTTCAGTAAAAGCAATTTATTTGCAATTCTTGGAATCTAACGGTAACAGGAGAGAGTTACAAACAGCTTTTGGAAACGAAATTCTTCCCTTATGCAAAAAAAGAGGGGACTGGTTAAAAATGTTTACTTCATGCAAGATGGAGCGACGCCGCACCGGACTCATGAGGTGTTTAAAGCTATTCATCGCGTATATGGGACTCGAGGAATCGGTCTGGGGTACCCTAAATTTGCTCAAGGCGGACTAGAATGGCCTCCGTACTCACCGGACCTGAACCTTTGTGATTTTTTCTTGTGGGATTACATTAAAGATCATTGTTACGCTAAAAACCCCAGCACAGTAGAAGAACTGATCGCGGCCATCCAGGAAGTGGTTCGCGGCATTACGAACGATATGTTGGACACAGTTTTTCACAGTTTTGAAAAGAAAATTGATTTTTGTGCACAATCTAACGGTTCGCACTTCGAAAATATCTATCATTAATCACTGTACTTTTTCGTTATTTTTATAAGATGTAATAAATTGACATAAAAAATATTTGACTGGGTTTTATTTATGTGCGGTTAAAACTGCAGAGTTTCCTCTATTTAAAGCAATTTGGCTTTTCTGATTCTGTGCACGTGTTTTAAAATGACAGTCGATTAGTTTCAGCAACTTCCTATTGGACACCCTGTATGTCGGATTGGATCCAAAGCCACTTTATAAACAAATGCACGCTGCTTTTAATCCGTTGCCAGCACGCAAAAAATACAAGAAGTCAGTCAACATCGGGAAGTCGAGGAGAAAAGACGTGGAATTGTATTTAATATTTTGAGTCAATAAAAGTTCATTCTATTCGCGTTATTCAAAGTTGCCTCTTTGTGTCAGTCCGTTCTCCATTCTCTGAATCTCCCAATGACCCTATATATATGTGTGGGTGTGTGTTAATAAATATGCGCTTGCCCAGAGTTTCTGCCGGTCTCACCATAAATCAGAATCATTTCCACTTTCTCTGCTGAACTTTACAATACCATTTTCGATACGGTTATTACATGTTACTTTGGATGGATACACTTGTCTACTGATTTTAATATTGGTAGATGGTAAACATTCTTCAGTCTGCTAGAGATTCAAAAATTAAAAAATGTGTCGAGGTTAATGGCCATCAATTCGCACATTTGTTACAACAAATTCTTTGCACAAAAAAATCAATTACATTATTTGGATATTCTTATTGTCAATACCATCACGATTTCACGTTTTAAGACGTGTATTTTGGTGAACAATCATTTCAAGGTCATGATATCATAGGTCATTGGATTCGTCTGAATATCGGCTACGTCTTCATAAAAAAAAACATATTCCCATTTGAAAAACCATTGATGAACTTGAGAACGCGAAAACTATGACCTTGACAAAAATGAATTTTTCACCACTGTATCAGCCCTTCGAAATGAATCAAATTACCTCCTGACATTTTTGTCGTCACTCTAAAGGTAACGGAGATATTTGGGGTGGTCACGTTGAACGGTCCACCCTGTGTATATACAGGGTGTCCCTCTTATCTCTGCCAGCCGAAATAACTCGGTACTTATCGACGTCACGAAAAAATGTTCAAGACAAAAGTTGTACGGTGTCGAATGCCATCGAATGCGATCAATTTTTTTTTTTTATTTCGATGGAGGCGCTGACGCACAGTGAAGCCCACCTCCACTTTTTTCAATGGAATGGTACATTTTTTCAGCCATCTTCAAGCACCTCAAGCCGCATAAAAAACATTAGTGGGTCAAAGTCGTTCAAGGTCATTCAAGGTCAGTATCGATTATACAAATCTAAATATCTAGGATCACTACCAAATGTTTGGTAGTGATCCGAGATATTTAGATTTGTATTTCATTTTAATAGGTGACGTAATGTTTTTTATGCGGCTTGAGATGCTCCACAAGATGGTTGGAAAAATGCACCATTCCATTTAAAAAAGTGGGGGTGACCTTCACTGTGCGTCAGCGCCTCCACCGAAATAAAAAACTTTGGTCGCATTTGATGGCCCACTTCACATCGTACAACTTTTATCTGGAATATTTGTTTGTGACGTCGATAATTACCGAGTTATTCCGGGTGACAGAAATAAAAGGGACACCCTGTATGTAACAGCAAATTTCTCCGATATCGTCCGTAGTCCGGAAACGTAGAGAGGGAAGAGACTCGCATTGGTGCTTGCTCGTGAGATATTTACAGGTGTAATGGGGAGAGTAACGTTTTCCTCGTGGACACTCCGTTGTAAGCGTTCCAGCGCTTAACTATATATATATATATATATATATATATATATATATATATATATATATTGAAGTGCTATAATTCCCGCAGTTTTCCGGCCCCAGACAATCTTTTTTCTCCTTCCACACTCGCATTTAATTTCGGCTACACTTCTGTGGCATAGAAAACGATGAGGTGATATACCTTTGAAAATTCAAGGCTAACCTCTATTCGATTTTGACTCTCACACCAGCAGAGTTGCCAATGTTACTATGGTATTTCCGTACCTCGAATGGTCGTGTCGGCGATCGTTTTCTAGAGTTGTTTTATCGTTCGGTTGCAAATACGACACCCTTCATAATTCTATATGTGTGTGTGCGTGTGCGTGCGTGCGTGCGTGCGTGTGTGTGTGTGTGTGTGTGTGTGTGTGTGTGTGTGTGTGTGTGTGTGTGTGTGTGTGTGTGTGTGTGTGTGTGTGTGTGTGTGTGTGTGTGTGTGTGTGTGTGTGTGTGTGTGTGTGTGTGTGTGTGTGTGTGTGTGTGTGTGTGTGTGTGTGTGTGTGTGTGTGTGTGTGTGTGTGTGTGTGTGTGTGTGTGTGTGTGTGTGTGTGTGTGTGTGTGTGTGTGTGTGAATGTGTGAATGTGTGTAAAATTCTTTTTTTTCTTTATTTTTACCATTCTTTAAAGCCAATCCAATCAATTATTTTATGGAATTGTCAAAATAATATTTATTCTGTAGTATAATATGAGGCATAAAATATATTAAATTTGAATCTAATATGAATATATTGATATTATTGTTCCAATTTCTCTTATTCAGTCTAATATATATACCTAGGCACATATACATATCGATATATATATAAATGTCGAATTCCTAAATAATGTAAAATGAAAGCACAATAAAAAATAATTAAGGGGTTAGGCTACTGCGACGACCCGAAAATCAGCGTTATATTGGGTTGGTACAAAAATCTTGCAGCACACAACACGAGTAAGAAAGAAAATTATTTTATTTTAACAATGAACGATTATTCAGTAATGTAGGTTCCCTCTGCATCTGCAACTCTTGCCCAACGCTGTGGTAGACTTTGCACGCCCGCAGACCAGAATTCTTTTGGTCATGAATTAAGAAAGTTGTCCAATGTATTTTTGAGATCCGACAGATGATCAAATTTTTTATCCCGTAAATAGTTCTTCAAAGCTCGAAACAGCTGATAGTCGGTAGGTGCTAAGTCTGGTTAACACGATGGGTGTGGTAGAACTTCCCATCCTAGCTGCGAAATAGTTTCTTGTGTCATCTTAGCGACGTGGGGTCGAGCATTGTCATGGAGAAGCCGAACTTGAAGACGTTTACACCTTTTCTGTTTCATAATTTTAGCCACCTTTTGCAGTTGTGCAGAATAAATCTCTGCCTGTATTGTGGTATTGGTTGGCAGAAATTCGTAATAGAGCGTGCCCTCAGAATCTCACCAACAGAGTAAAACTTTCTTCATTTCACGGGGCCGTTTAGGGGTCGGTTCTGGTTTTTTCCCTTTCGGTAGCCACTGACGCTTGCGCGCGTGATTAACATACAACACCCAGCTTTCATCCCCAGTGACTATTTCTTGAAGAAAATCCTTTTTTTGCAGACGATGCAGGAGTGAAAGAGAGATGGACATGCGTGTTGCTTTGTTTGATTCGCTGAGATTGTGCGGTATCCAAGACGAAACAACTTTCCTATATCCCATCTCTTGTAAATGTCGAAGGATCGTAGGATGACTGAAGTTGAGTTTGTTGGCTAATTCTCGTGACGACATATTAGACTTTGCCTTTATAAGTGCTCGCAGTTCTTCATCGTCCACAATCGATTCCCTGCCGGACTAAGGTTTGTCTTCAAAAGATGTATCGCCAGAATGAAAACGCTGATACCAACAGGAGACCGTTGAATAATTAACTACATTAGCCTTGAACGCACTGCACATATTACGGGCTGCGGCTTTTGCAGAATGTCGTTGAAAAAATTCGTAATATGCGATTGCTCGAAGTGCACGTTGATCCATCTTTGCTCATACTGACTTTACGGAACAACTGACTCGCTTATATATCCTGCGGCATGGAAGGTTCTAGACCATTCTTGTATTTCCTATTCTCGAATGTTCTCGAACTTCATTATTAGGAAAAATATTTTAATTGAAAAAAAGTGTTGCAAGACTTTTGCACCAACCCAATATAAAACATAAATTTTGAAGAAATAAGTGAGATGATTGTAAAATCTTGTGGACACTTATTTGTATATACATTAACAAGGTTGTATACCGAATTTCATAAAAAAAACGTTTAATAATTGAAGAAATTATAAACAATCCCGCGGATATGGAAGAGAGCGGGAAGACATATGATAGAAGAGAGACTCTATTTTATAGCAACTATAGTAATACTAACTATAGACTCTATTTATTAGCAACTATAGTAAAAGCAGGAGCCATGTACGGTGTAGAGATTTGGGGAATAGGGGAAATTGGGGTGTTCGAAAGAATACAGAGCAGATACTGCAAAGTGGCACTAGGAGTGAGTAAAACAACCCCGAATTATATTTCGAGGAGGGTGCTGGGTGTGCCAACAATGGGCTATTCGATAAGGGAAAGAGTATTTAGATACATAAGAGAGGTGCTGAGAATGGCAGATTCAAGATGGCCAAAAATCTGTTAGATGGAGGAGGTAAGGGCAATTGCCAATGGAATGCCATCAAAGTGGAGAAAGAATTTGGAGAAAGTGTTAATGGATATGGGGATAGAGGACGTAGTAATAATGATAATAGAAAAACGGGAAGAGGGTAAAATAGATGAAAAGATGAAAGAAGGTTTAGAATGCCTAAAAAATAAATTTTTTGACGAGGAGGAGGAATGAATAGGAAAATCGTCATACAATAGCAACTACAAATATATCGTGGAAAATGACAAAAGGCCATGGAAGTATTGGGCGGAAGAGGGTGTGAAGGGGCATAAAGAAATGTGGGCAAGATTAAGATGCGGAAATACACGGAGGGCGGGGAAGAAGGGGGAAAAGGACTGGAGATGCAGAATTTGCGAGAAAGAAAATGAAACAATGCAGCACCTGCTAATATGTGAAAAAGGATGGAAAATTGTAACGACGAAAGCGAGAAAGGAAGCCGAGGGGTGGGTGCAAGCAGTGGATAAGGTGGCGATAAAGGGGCAAATGATAAACATGTTGAGTGGAAAGATAAATATAGGGATATGCCAGTATTTCAGAGAAATAGAGGAAGTACGTAAAAAAATGCGCAAGAAGGAGGAGAGAGTTAAAAGCGAGGGAGATGAGGAGTAAAGTGACAAAAAGAGAGCAAAGATATGCGGGGTGGAACATAGAATTAAGGTAGACGTAAGAAAAATGTGTTTGAACAAAGCGAAAACTTTTTGTAAAAAACTTGTAAAGCAAGTTGTGCAAATAAAACTCGATTATTATTATTATGAACAATCCCGCGAAGGACCTTTGAACGTGGCGGGCTCAACTGTACGCTCCATTTTGGCCACCCGGTTGATCTGAAACAAAAAAAAACCATTTTTTTTCTCAAGATAGTTAATTCTGGCTAAGACCGAGCTTTTTTTGTTATCGTGTTTGAATCATCAAAGGAAAAAATGTTAATTTTTTTCTCTCGATTTTCCGAGGGAAAATGACATCGCTATTGTTAATAACTGATGGGAAAAAGCTTTAAAAACGTCGGTCGAGACTAAACTACTATGACGCTGAATAAGTGTACCACATTTCAAGTCAATTTGCTCATTAGGTGTCGAGAAATTATGGACACCGTTTTGAAAAACAGTTTGGAGAAGAACGCGTTAAAAGTATTATTAGCAGATCGATCGTTGTGACAATGACTTTACTTTCAATTTGTGATTCCTGCCCCATATGTTGGACTATCCTCTTCAGTTTGAGTTATCTTAAGCGACTATCAATTTTTAGAAATTTTCCCAGTAGCCTAACGCCTTAAAGTCAATCTAGATTATGGAATTATATATATATATATACATACATATATATTTTCAATCCGTTACATCCATGTAATCTTGGTTATCAGCACATCCGGCTATTTTAAAGACGGTCCTTAAGATTATATATGTATATGTGTGAGTGCGCGCGCGCGTGTGTGTCTGTATATATATATATATATATATATATATATATATATATATATATATATATATATATGCATGTATGTGTGTGTGTGTATGTGCGCGCACGTATATGTATATGTATGCACGTATGCATGCACTTATGTATATACGTATATACACAGCTGGTAAAGTGACACCAGACGGGACGAGACGGTATATCGTAACCCGGAGCGCCCGTGCCGAACGTCAGTTCGTCTCCAGACGCGGCGTGCGCGACATGTACCCGACGCAAACGCGTCTCGACTTCGCCAAGTTCGCGCGCAAATTTCTCATTTGCTGGATCGCGTACATCTAATAATAAAAATATAACGAATTTACCGGTATATGTCGCGAGGCCCTAACGAGGCGTACGATTTTATCGTGAAGGTTCTTCGTACCGAGCGCGCTCTGTTGGCTCTCCGGAGAACAAAAAAAAGGATTCGTCCCACGGGATCGGTAGCCGGGAGCAGTGTTTTCTCGTGCATCAACAATTGAGTTCTTCCGGTTCGGAAAGTTTCGAGTAGGGAGGAGGAAAAGTGCGGACGAGGCCGAAGGTGGCACTCCGCGAGCGAAGGTACGACAAGAAGACGCTCGGTTGTTATTTTTTTTTTTTTTACGTTTTTCTAACGGTCATTACGATACGATCTTTCCACTCGAACGATCGCGTCGCTGATGAGGTTTTTTTCTTCATCTTCTTCTCGTTCAGGGTTAAAGTTTTTTTTTGTCGCCCGACGACGAGAAATCGGTAAGCAGGATCGAGAGATCGTAAGCGCGAGTGAGAAATCGGTAGGAGGAATCGAGAGATTGGTAAGCGTGATCGAGAGATCGGTAAGCGCAAGTGAGTTTGTTTGGGTAAATCGGTAAGCGCGATCGAGAGATCGGTAAGCGCGAGTGAGAAATCGGTAAGCGGGATCGAAATATCGGTAAGCACGAGTGAGGGATCGGTAAGCGTGAGCGAAAGATCGGTAAGCGTGGGCGAGAGATCAATAAGCGCGATCGCGAGATCAGTAAGCGCGATCGCGATATCGGCAAACACGATCGAGAGTTCGGTAAGCGCGAGCGAGAGCCCGGTGAGCACGAGCGAAAGATCGGTAAGCGGGATGGAGAGATCGGTAAGCACGAGTGAGAGATCGGCAAGCGAGAGCGAGAAATCGATAAGCGAGATCGAGAAATCGATAAGCGAGATCGAGAGATCGTAAGCACGAGTGAACGATCGGTAAGCGCGAGCAAGAAATCGGTAAGCGCGAGCGAGAAATCGGCAAGCACGAGTGAGAGATCGGTAAGCGTGAGCGAGAAATCGGTAAGCGTGTGCGAGAGATCGGTAAACGCGAGTGAGAGATCGGTAAGCGCGAGCGAGAAATCGATAAGCGTGAGCGAGAAATCGGTAAGCGTGTGCGAGAGATCGGTAAACGCGAGTGAGAGATCGGTAAGCGCGAGCGAGAGATCGGTAAGCGCGAATGAGAGATCGGTAAGCGCGAGCGAGAAATCGGTAAGCACGAGTGACAGATCGGTAACCGTGAGCAAGAAATCGGTAAGCGTGAGCGAGAGATCAGTAAGCGCGAGTGAGGGATCGGTAAGCGCGAGCGAGAAATCGGTAAGCACGAGTGAGAGATCAGCAAGCACGACTGAGAGACCGGTAAGCGCGAGCAAAAGGTCGGCAAGTACGAGCGACAGCCCGGTAAGCACGAACGAAAGATCGGTAAGCGCAAACGAGAGATCGGTAAGCGCGAGCGTGTTTACGATTACGCGACGGGTGTATGACAAATCGGCAGGGCAAACAAACGTGTCCTTATCGTTGTGCGATGCACTATCGCGGAGCGGTAATACGTTCGATATGTTTTTTTATGGCTGATCTATGCGGAAGACAACTAAAAATAACTGGTCGTTGTTATCGTGGTTGTCGTCGCGCGGGTGGTGTATCGGAAATGTTGTCGCAAGTGCTCGAGAGACGCTCGAGATTTGCGCGTCGGTCTCTTCAGAATGTTTTTTTTTTCGGTTTTTTTTTTATTGCTCACCGATGACTCGTCGCCAGTCAGTGACAAAAGTGACGAACACGAATTAAGAAGGAGGCAAAATTCACAGAACGGTCTGGAAGAAAAGAGATTAATTGAACCACACTTGGACAATTAAATACCCCCTCCCTCGGCGCTGACCTGGCTCGAAGCTCTTCCTGCGGAGTCTATTGAGCGGAGATTGTATTCGATTTAATGGAATTCAGTTGGATTTTCATATATTCTATTCACTATATCACATGCTCGTGGTGGATTATCATATATTTTTCGTAAGAAATATATTGTTTTTAAAAAATATTTTTATTGTGCCCGAGTTCCAATGTATTACTCGAATATGCTACACCAAGGTCTCAGAAGTATTGGCCTTCCGCTGGCTAGTTTATGCGCGAACCGGTGCACGGCTAAGCAGTCACCCCTCTTACCTCGTGTCAGAGGTGTTGGTGGTGTTGGTTTATTTTGGATTGTAATATATTTTTAATACCTTCGTTGGATTCTGCTGTTTTTCAATGTATTTTTCATTATTCGTTTCGAAATATAATACAAATCCGACAAAAATGTTAAGGGAACTGATGTGTAAGCGGGCGTCTATGTGCCAAGACCCTCAATGCGCATACCTTGGATATCAAGACGACTACTAATGCAATCCAGCAGAATCCAATGAACCCGATGAATGTGATAAAATCAAGATTCTTTGATAATGTTGAATATATTAAAATCTAACGGAATCCAATAAAATCCAATCCGATCAATATTTTTGATGATATTACGTGTATTGAAATCCAACAGAGTCCAATGACATCCAATGCAACCAATATTCTTGGTAACATTGAGTGTATTAAAATCCACGTAAATGCATTGAAATCCAATAAATCCGAATAAATCGATATGCCTTGATATCATGAAATGTATTCAAATTCAACTGAATCCAATGAAACCAATATTCCTCAAAAATATTAAAACTGAACAGAATCCAATGAAATTCAATGCAATCAATATTTCTTGATAGTATTACATATATCGAAATCCATCAGAATCCAATAAATCCAATGAGATCAATATTCTCAGGAAAAAATAATATATTAAAACCCAACAGAATCCAATGAAATCCAATGCAATTAATCCTCGTCGATAATATGTATTCAAATCCAATAGAATCGAATAAAATCAAATGCAATCAATATTCCTTGATTATATTGAAATCCATCGGAATCCAAGAAATTAGATGAAATCAACATACCTCAAAAAATATAAAATATATTAAAATCCAATAGAATCTACATAAATCAATAATCCTCAAAAATATGAAATATATTAAAATCCAACAGAATCCAATAAAACACTATGCCTTTAATTTTTTTAAGGCTTTTCTTTAAAAAAAAAACCGACAAGACAATGAACACGATGAATGTAATAAAATCAAGATTCTTTGATAATGTTGAATATATTAAAATCTAACGGAATCCAATAAAATCCAATCCAATCAATATTTTTGATGATATTACGTGTATTGAAATCCAACAGAGTCCAATGACATCCAATGGAACCAATATTCTTGGCAACATTGAGTATATTATAATCCACTAAAATGCACTGAAATCCAATAAATCCGAATAAATCGATATGCCTTGATATCATGAAATGTATTCAAATTCAACTGAATCCAATGAAACCAATATTCCTCAAAAATATTAAAACTGAACAGAATCCAATGAAATTCAATGCAATCAATATTTCTTGATAGTATTACATATATCGAAATCCATCAGAATCCAATAAATCCAATGAGATCAATATTCTCAGGAAAAATCAATATATTAAAATCCAACAGAATGGAATAAAATCAAATGCAATCAATATTCCTTGATAATACCGCATATATTGAAATCCATCGGAATCCAAGAAATCAGATGAAATCAACATACCTCAAAAAATATGAAATATATTAAAATCCAATAGAATCTACATAAATCAATAATCCTAAAAAATATGAAATATATTAAAATCCAACAGAATCCAATAAAACACTATGCCTTTAATTTTTTTAAGGCTTTTCATTAAAAAAAAAAAACCGACAAGACAATCTCGTTACTTTTTGCGTATTTTTGGCTTCTCAAAGCCCCCTCGTGTTATTGTCGATCCGACGATCGCGGATCGACTCGGAGCCCCCGACCCGAATCACGTTGGATCTATCGAGACAAATAATAGGGAAGCAACGGGGAAAAAAAACCGAGCGGAATGCAACGAATCCGTGGCGTGCAGCATCGCGGATGACGACAGTGTTTTTTTTTGTCGTACGTTTGATCCAACGCGATACATAAAATGCATAACACACACGCGGCCTGTCCCATGATTCATGAAAATCCTGGATTCGAGAATCTTCGCTTCTCGAGCCTCCTCCTCCCCCTCTCTATCATCGATTGGATATATGTGACGAAAAAAAATTGTCTCTGCTGCGCAAATAAAATATGCGAAGACGTACAGCCAAAGTGGCATCGATTCAGCGTTTCTACATATTGGCAGATTAGCGACAAAGCCATTTGCACTAAAACGCCCGTACGCTCGAATTCGTCCCTTTTGTGACATTTTAGGCAGGTGTGTAAAAAACGTAGAGGGGAGGAAAAGTGAGATTGAAAGATTGATTCATTAATATCGTTTTTAAATTTTGCATCGTTGGAATGCAAACAATTTTGATTTGGCCATCAATTCATTTTTTTGTCACCCCGAAATCGTTTGTTGTTTCCCTTCTTTTTTCCTCATTTCATTTCGATCAAAAATGTTCGAGTGATTTTCACAGCTCAAAAGGATGGAAACAATCGAGGAGTGCGAAAAAAAATTATTTTCGATGCGTTCCTGTCATGCAAATTTTTTAAAATAAAAAAACGAGGGTGCTGTACGGAAAATACACATACATATGCGTTTTGAACTGTGTGTTACCCACTCTTTTTATTAAAAAATCGTCGGGTATTTCTAATTGTTTAAAAATATGGTGATGAAATTTTTTTTTCATAATTTTTAAAATCTCTCCACGTGATACAGTGTTGCTACTTGTTGTCGCTTATTATTATTTTCATTGCCGTTGACATTTACAGGCTTCTGATTATTACGATTATTACTGATATCATTTTTATTCTCGGTGTTTTTGCTGTTTTTTTGTGTGTTATTCTTGTTAGAGTTTTTGTGCTTATAACAATAAAAACGACGACAACAATGATAATTATTACAGCTATAAAGATAATTCACATATTTTTATTTTTGTTATTCTTTTGCTCCTTTTGACTATTTCCATTTTTATTAATATTATTCTTATTTTTCGTATAGTCATTGTGTTTTTTATAATAATAAATAATAATAGCACATTTTCATGTTTCTTGTTTTTTTCTCCCATTTTGCGTGATGATTATTATCAGTAAAATTATTATTATTATTAATATTATCGTCGTCATCGTCAAAACAACAACAACAATGATACCCATAACACATAATAATTATTTGAAATGAATAAATAAATAATAATAATTAACAATTGTAAAACGATAATAAAAAGAATAATTATTGTTATCATTGTTGCTGTTGTTGTTATATCGTATATATCATCCTCAATTCTAAATTATAATAAAACACTTTTAAATTCTAAAAAAACATTCTAAAAATATTCTAAAAACACACGTAAGTTCCTTGGTGCATAAATGGGTCTACGATCCGTCATGTCCGTCGGTGTTCAATTGAATAATTCATTATTCTATATCGCACGTCTGCACTGCGTCAAAATGATGTTCAACGTGAAAAATGGGCTGCGAGGGACGGGGCTTACCGTTGCTTTCCAGTCCAAAATCCGCCATACGCGTTTGAAGCCGTTTTCTTTTTGTGTTGGCCTCACTCGAACTTGGCCGCCGTCTTTAGTGCGAGCGTAAACAATAAAACAGCTTTTCAAAATATCGACGTTAAAGCGCGGCGACGCGCACCTGTTGTGCGCGCGACTCGCGGTATATAATACATTCGAGAACGATTTAGTAGTTATATAGATATAGATTCGAACGTTGTCGCAAGTTCTGCGACAACTTTGCTGTATACAGGGTGTCCCGGTATAAAGTGTTGCGAGCTTTTATCTCGGAAAGTACGAGTTGTAGTGAAAAATGTTTCGAATAAAAGTTGTTTGATTTGAAGAGGGAAAAGTTATGACAATGTCAATTCGATCTTGGGTATAACCGTGAAGGTCGTATGAAGGTCAACTCCGATTTTTTTGTTATTGGAGCCTTATTTTTCCTCGTATATTCTTATGGCTTGACTCGAGGGCTTTTCGAAGCACTATGGATACCGATCCATACAGGGTGTCCCAGATAAAGTGTTACAAGCTTTTATCTCGCAAAATATGAGTTATAATGAAAAATGTTTGGAACAAAAGTTGTTTCGTTTGAAGAGGGGAGAAAGATGACAATGTCAATTATACCTTAGGTATTACTGCCAAGGTCACGTGAAGGTCAACTTCGAACATTTAAATTGGAAGCTTAATTTTTTATTGCATATTCTTAAAGATTGACAGATATTCTTACAGAGTGCCCCAGATTAAGTATAACAAGCTTTCATATCGGACAGTACGAGTTGTAAGGAAAAATGTTTGGAATAAAAATTGTTTTGGTTTTAATGCCAATTAGACCTTGGGTATAACCGTCGAGGTCATGTGAAGGTCAACTTCGGAATTTCTAATTAAAAGTCTCTATTTTCATTCTATATTTTTATAGCTTGACTTGAGAGCTTTTCAAAACAGTAATAAGTATTCAAATAAGTATTTTTTTCCGAGTACTTTTTTCAGGCTTGAGACTTGAAAGTTACGGTACCGCGGGTCAGTAACTTTCAGCAACAGTGAAGGTCACCTCCACTTTTTAAAATGTAATGGTACATTTTTTTTTCAACCATCTTGTGGAGCACCTCAAGCCGCATAAAAAACAACAGGGGGTCAAAGTCGTTCAAGATCATTCAAGGTCATTATCGATGATGCAAATATAAATATCTCGGATCACTACCAAATATTTGGGCCAGATATTTAGATTTGTATTTCATTTTAATAGGTGACCTTGAATGACCTTGAACGAGTTTGACCCTCCAATGGTTTTTATGCGGCTTGTGGTGCTCCACAAGATGGTTGAAAAAAAATGTACAAATCCATTTTGAAAAGTGGAGGTGACCTTCACTGTGCGTCAGGGCCTCCACCGAGATACAAAAAAATTGGTCGCATTTGATGGTCCCCTTCACACCGTACAACTTTTGTCTGGAACATTTTTTTGTGACGTCGATAATTGCCGAGTTATTTCGGATGGCAGAAATGAGAGGGACACCCTGTATATACAGGATGTTTGGCGCATGGACCGACACATTTTTTTGGGGATTGAGGGGGTCATTTTCGATTTTTTTGCCCTTAGACCCTATGTTCTAATCGTAATGGTAATTGAGATATATATATTTTTTTCGTTTTTTCAAATTACCAGTATTTTCGTTTTTAAATCGTTATAACTTTTTTTTATTAATGTTTGTGATAGCACGAAATAGCTTTTTATTGTATTCTGCAATTTATGTTTATTGTAAATAAATCATTATTTGATACAATTGGTTTGACCTAAATGACTCTTGAGCTCCCAGTCTTAAAAATGTGTATTTGTATGAAAAATGTCATCTCCTAAATTCATTATAAAAAAAAACGTATTCTCTTTATTTTTACCACATAACGAATGGTTTCTATGACACGTAGCGTACCGTTGGAAAGGGTATAAGCTTGATAACTTTTTAAAACAAAGCTAAGTTCAAAATAGCTTTTAGTTTTTGTTTTATAATGAATTTTAATGTTGACATTTTTCATACATTAACGCATTTTTAGAACTGGAATCTCCTGACTCATTTTCTTGAAACCAATTGTATCGCCTGACGATTTGTTTATAATAAACATACTTCGCAGAATACAATGAATTTATTTCGCCATATTACAATCACAAACAAAAAAGCTACGATGATTGAAAGGCGAAATTTCGGGTAATGAACAAGAAACGCCAAAAAATCATATCTTAATTACCGTGACACTTAGGACGAAGGGTTTAAGGGTGAAAAAAGTATCAAACGACCCCCCGAAAGCGCGAAAAAATTGTGTCGTCCAATGCGCCAAACACCCTGTATATACAGGGTGTCCCAGAAGTAACGTACGCCCTTCTAGCATCTGGTAGGAAAAAAAATTCTGAGACGAAAAGTTCTCAGTCATTTTTTGATCAGACGCATAGATACTTAATTATGAATTAAAATAAATAGCCAATCAGGTGCGCTCTACAACGGAAAGGCAGCGTAGAGGGGAGGGGTAGGGAAATGCGTGGTAATTGCGTGCGCCTGAAAATGTGTGCGGAGGAAAAATTCTGAAAGCATGTGCATGTGTGTGTATATTCAGGCGCACGCAGTTACAACGCATTCCCCTATCCCTCCCCTCTCCGCTGCCTTTCCGCTGTAGCGCGCACCTGATTGGCTATTTATTTGAACTCATAATTAATTATCTATGCGTCTGAGCAAAAAATGATTGAGGACTTTTCGTCTCAGAATTTTTTTTCCTACCAGATCCCAGAAGGGCCCACGTTACTTCTGGGACACCCTGTAGATTTGCTGCGATACGCGCGCCACGGACGTTCACATTCCAACGAATCCTTTCCTTTTTTTTTCTCGACTCGGCTTCTTCGTCTCAATCTTCGGGAATAATAATGACAAAAAAAAACAAAACAGAGAAGTAATGTGCGAAAAATGTTAAAAATAAAAGAAAAAAACACGTCTTTCTCGCCGCGTTATCGCGCTTAGTGCTAGCACGGCAGCGTACGTGCTGCGACAAATTTGTTTATCGAGTAAAGAGCGAGCAATTGTCGATTCTCCGGAAATTACTCGCTCTCTGTACGTATCGGGCGTCAGCTTTTTTTTCCACGACGCTGCGGGGACCGGAAATTTTTATTTCACGCAGCGACGGCCTGAGAGGGATTCGAAAGTGTCTTCTAAGAAATTTTAGGTGTACGGGTAATAAATGTTTGGGTAAATGTTTACGCCCTAATCGGCGCCAATTTTTTTTTTTTTTTTCTTCTGTTTGGGGCTACTCCGCAGTATGACATTTTTTTTATACTGGGGGAGAGGTATGTTATTAAGGAAAAAAAAATATATTTTCCGAAAATATTCGATTTTTGAAATACGTTTTCTGTATGCTTACTCTAATTTGACTTAAATTGTTTGTTTGAGTTTGTTTGGGTTTGGGTTGGGGTTGAAATAAGGGTTGAAAATGTCTTCCCCCGACTTAAATATTATAAACAAAGTGCCCTGAAATACATCGACTCGGTACAAAATTTCTAAACCCCTTTTCTAGCTGGATCCCTACTTGTAAATATTCCCCAATGTTTGAAAACAAGGGCGACTAATTTTTTTTCTCCAACATGATGATCAATTTTTTTCTTTTTTTTTCGATTTGTTTTATGGGAGCGTGAGGGGGGTGGTCATGGGTTGACATTTTAACGTAAGGCAATTTCATCGAAGTAAGGAAACTGCAGCAGAATTCACGGAAAACAACGAAACTGAACGAAAATTGGGAAAACAAATTTTGAACAATTAATTGAATTGACATAACGCGGTTAAATTAATGTAAAATAAAAACGCGATTGAGATACAAAAAATTTGACATAACAAAATAAATCCAATAAAAACAATATAAACGGATGAAAAAAAACTGGGTTAAAATAAAGACATTGAATGAAATAAAGACTGGATTAAAATTACGAAACCGAGTTTGTTTGGGATAGAAAAAAATTGACAAAACAACATAAACCCAATGAAAACAATATAAATGGATTAAAAGAAAACTGGGTTGAAACAAAGACATTGACTGAAATAAAAACTAGATCAAAATTACGAAACCGAATTGAAATAAATTCGATCGAAATGACGAAATTCAATCGAGAAAAAAAACACACTGAATTAAACAATGGAAATAAATTGTTTAAAAACCGAATTAAACACCGAAAATTAATGAACAAAAACCGAATGAAAGTTACGAAGATATATTTTTTTTAATTGCACAAAAATAACGGAAATGAATTTCAAAAAACTAAAAGAAACTAACGAAACTGAGTCAATAAAAAAAATTAACTGATTTATATTAACGAAATTCAATGAAGCTGATGTAACTTATGGAAAGTAAAAAAAGAAAGAAACCGAATTGCAATCACGAATCCGAATAAAAATAATGCATCTCAATTGAAGTTAAATTATTCGATAAAAATCAGGTAATTTAATAAAAATAACGAAACTAAATAAAAATAGTGCATCTTCATAGAAATAAGCTTGTTCAATAAATATCACGTAATTGAATGAAAATAACGAAGCTGAATAAAAACAAAGAAAATAAATAAACAGAAAATTGCATTGACGTAACGAAATTAATTCAGACCAACGCATCTCTCAATTAAAATAACGCGACTCAATAAATATCCCTCAATTGAGCAAAAACAACGAAGTTCGTCTGCTGAATTAGTAGAAACTGAATTTGAAAAAATGATTAAAAAAAATGTTAAATTCGAAAAAAATCAAAAGCAAATATAAAAAAAAAACGAAGACTGGTTAAAAGTGTAATAACTTAATTACAATAACGAAAGCAAATTAAATAAAGGCGAATAAAATCTCGAGGCCGCGCGAGACCATTTCATTTTCATTCACCGATCGCATTATCGCGCAATTAAGGGTGACCGCGTAGGGTCAGCACCGGAATGCTCCCTGCGCATTGAGAAGAACGGGCAAGTTCCCTTCGTTTAATTTTTCTTAACGTCCCGTTCTCGCGAGCCGCCGGTCGCGTCATTTTTTTTTACGCTCGCTCGTTTCGATCTCGCGGCACGAAACAACGCGCGATGACTAACCTTCTCGCGACCCGTTGCAATCGTCTCTTTGCTGTACTATACGTTATTGTCTTAAGGCGTTTTCTCACTTTAGACGCTAAAAAGGCTATTTTCATGAATTTTGCGATAGGTTTATATTATAGATATTGATATAAAAGTTGTTACACTTAAGGGGTTAGGCCACTCTAGAGGCCGAAAAAATCGGCTTTTTGGGGATTTTTTTTCCAGAAAAACTACCAAATAAATCGAGTTTACAAAAAAGGGTGTTTATTATACATATCAGTGACTGTATACAATAATTTTTTTGAAGCGATTAATTTCAAAATGGCGGTTGTGCAGCGTTTATCTCAAAACTGCATTTTTCAATTTGGCCGGAAACGTAACCCAGACATTTTGAAATTAATCGCTTAAAAAAAACTATTGTATACAGTCACTCATATGTATAATAAACACCGTTTTTCGTAATCCCGATTTATTTTGTAGTTTTTTCTGAAAAAAATCCCCAAAAAGCCTATTTTTTCGGCCTCAGAGTGGCCGCAGCCCTTAATCAATAATTTTTTTTAACTTTGATTTATTTAAGTCACTATTTATAGACAAAAATGGCCTAAAAAATTGTAGGTCTACGCTGTTGATGAAATCTCGGAGGTGGATCTTCCGAAAAAAAATGAAACGGTTTTAGATTCAGTATGTTAATGGCTATAGCGCATGTCATACGATTTTTGATATATACAAAAATAACAAAATGGCGGACATTTTTCGAAAAAACAAAAAAAGTGCTTTTTCACCGTTTTTGGCAAAAAAAATAGTGAACATGTAAATTTGTTTAATCCTTTATATGCGCTATAGCTATAGTTGTAAAGAATATGTGGTTTAAATTTCATAAGGGTCGGTTCAGTAGTTTCAATGATTTTATCAACAAGCCGTCGAAAAACGTTGTTTCGAGAAAAACGCGTTTAAAGTGTGTTTGGGTTACATAAATACATAAAAAAATTATACGTATTTCGAAAGTGTATTTATTCAGTGTAAAAACTTTTATATTAATATCTATAATATAAACCTATCAAAAAAATTCATGAAAATAGCCTTTTTTAGCGTCTAAAGTGAGAAGACCCCTTAAGGATGACCCCCGTTCACTGACAGAAAAATTCTATTGATATTTACTAAACGCGTCTATGTGATTTAAAAAAATTTGAATCAACTTGATTTTTCGTGGAATCAAATTTTTCCTATTGCATTACTTTATTGGAATTATTTATTTTAAATATATTTATTTATTCAAATGAAAATCTATTCAATATCGTCCAATAACTAAATTTTCTATTTAGTCCTGATAAATCTGTGATTCGCTTTTATCTGTTCAAAAAACAATTTATTTGAATCCACTAAATGGTTCTATTTGATTTTTTTTTAACTTAAAAAAATAGAATTTTGAAATTCTATTTTATTTAAGTTTAATATATATATATATATATATATATATATATATATATATATGTGTGTGTATATATATAGAGCATGTTATTCGATAAAACTCTCTAATTATCACAATGATATTAACTAAATGATATAGTTTATGTGATACAACAAATAATTATAGGAATTCATTTGGTCTATCATGCCATATCTGCGACCGAGATGTTACAAGCACTTCTAGCATGTTCTAGGTTCGACTCCAAATAGGTGAAATATTTTCTTCGAAAAAAATCATTTCAGCAAGCCAGGGCATGACGAATTACGATACTAAATCGTTGTGGTAAAACTCTCAATTGAGTGTTTCATTTTATTTTGGATTTATGAACTATTCTATGCATATAGAACTCTTAGGTCTATATGCTATATGCCTATAGTATAGGACACTTAGATTTACAGTGTACATTGTAAGCAAATAAAGATTTATTTAAATCGAATCTTTATTTATGCAATTTGAATATATTTAATATTTAAAAAGAATAGCTTAAACAAGAAAAATAATATCTATAAAACAAATAAGATCGTAGTAGGCAGTGACATAAGGAAAAAACCTGTTCGATTTAAATAAATCCTATTTAATTTAAATATATTTTTTGGCTGTGAACACGAATTGGAACGACAAATATTAGATCTGGAATTTCGAGTACCGGTTGAAAAAAAAAAGAAATCCATAAATTGATATTAAATAGCTTAGCAAACGTAAAAAAAAGAACCCTACAGGAGGTAATTTCGCTTATAAAAATTTCGTTATGTACTTCCATTTTTCCAAGATATCATCGATATTGATGAGACTCGATGGACCAACAAAAAAATTATTTTAAACAAAAAGTCATTAAACAAAAAATATTACGGAAGAAAACAAGACGTAAAACTAGCAATAACAGTTTGGCGATCTCGGTTTCATGCGTAGATCGTTTGTGGAGGAATACGAAATTTTATGCTTCACCTCTCGTTTCGGAAAGAATGTAAATCAGTAGGATCCAGATTGCCTTGATACGCGGTCTCATACAGGGTGTCCCTCCTATCTCTGTCACCCGAAATAACTCGGTAATTATCGACGTCACAAAAAAATGTTACAGACAAAAGTTGTACGGTGTGAAGGTGGCCATCAAATGCGACCAATTTTTTTTTTATTTCGTTGGAAGCGTTGACGCACAGTGAAGATCACCTCCACTTTTTAAAATGGAATGGTACATTTTTTAACCATCTTGTGGAGCACCTCAAGCCGCATAAAAAAACATTTGGGGGTCAAAGTCGTTCAAGGTCATTCAAGGTCAGTATCGATGATACGAATCTAAATATCTCGGATCACTACCGAAAATTTGGTTGCGATCCGAGATATTTAGATTTGTATTTCATTTTAATAAGTGACCTTGAATGACCTTGAACGACTCTGACCCCCTAATGTTTTTTATACGGCTTAAGGTGCTCGACAAGATGGTTGAACAAAAAATGTACCATTCCATTAAAAAAAGTGGAGGTGATCTTCACTGTGCGTCAGCGCCTCCAACGAAATAAAAAAAAAATTGGTCGCATTTGATGGCCGTCTTCACACCGTACAACTTTTGTCTGGAACATGTTTTTGTGACGTCGATAATTACCGAGTTATTTCGGGTGGCAGAGACAAGAGGGACACCCTGTATAGATATATAGATATACAGGGTGTCCTGTTATTAATGGATGCAACTGTCGATAGGTCAGATCATGTCTTGCTATATGCA